>MINK01173199.1:3421-24201 GCA_001735545.1 Phormia regina
TGTTCTATTTTTTTTTTTTTTTTGAAATTTCTATGCTAAAAACTTACATTTTATTATCAATTACGTCAATTATATTAAAGTTGTTATAATGCTATTTCATACCTGCTGCCCTGATATCAACAAAATATAAATCAAACTGTTTTATATCATCAACTCTTTTAAATAATTCTCTCCTCTAAATTTAAATTAAATTTTCTATTAAAAATATTCCAAAATGTAGTTTCCTGTTTTATCCCGTATAACCGGTTACTCATAGCATATCAAATTGCCTTAACTTTCGGTTGGTTTTAGACCTCTAATAATAAAAAGTTGTCATGTCAGTGTAAATTAAAAAGAAATCCGAAAGTCTCGGAAGATTTAGTTTAATCTTAATTGAATTATTTAAAATTTACCAATTTTTGAGTTATTTCATGGAAGATCTACAAAAGGTCATCACGTCTATTCTGAAATTAAAAAAGTGCAATAAAAGATACTTAAAGTAGGTTTCAACAATTCGAAATATTTAATTCTTCCTATAAATTTTGTTATTGTAAATAAAAAATATTAAAAAAAAATGATTTTGAACTCATTGCTTGAGTATTTGATATTATTAAAAATTATGTAATAATTTTAATTTGATGAATTTTAAATGTTATTGTTTAATTAAATATGGAAATACTTAAAAATTCATATATATGTTGAAAGTTGAAATTTGATCATATAAAGTCATAATGTCGACAATAAAATTGGATATAAGTAGAACAAATCAAACAATCTTTTTTTTAAATACTTAATACAAAATCTGATTTTTTAATTAATAAAAAGTTTAATTGAATATTGCCATTTTATCTCGTTTATAATTTTTATTAAATTATTAATCATTTTTTTTACAGAATAATACTCAGGCCACTTAAACTTTTTCCCAAAAGGTAAGTTTCCCTTGTGTCTAAACCTATTGTTTTTATATTTTTTTCAAATTTCTTTCTCATCACATTTTCATGTCCTTCTTCAGTTAAACTTATTTGTAAGTTGCAACATTGTTAATGTTTTTGAAAATAATGTGTCTTGTTTATAATCAGACATTTGTTACTATTTGTATGTTTTTAGTTGCAAAAGATTTTTGTGTACAATTGGACTAATGAAATAACAAGAAGACGTGTGCCTAATGGAAAGGCGTCGGACTTCGGATCCGACGATTGCAGGTTTCGAGTCCTGTCACGGTCGAGGTTAAGGTAATTTTTATTTTTATTTTTTATATAATGTTTTTTTATAACTATTTAATAAATTATCTTTTCTTTTAAGTTTGTAATTTATTAAGTTTTTAAGTTTTTTAATATTTTTTTCATACTTTTTTTTCCTAAATATTTGAATTTGCCTTTAAAGTGCAAAGAGTTAAAATATTGATAAAAGAAGTCCTTAATTCATTATTCTTTTTTAATTTCAAAATATTTTTTTTATATTTTTTTAAATTTAGAAATTCTTTAAAGAAGGAAAAAAACAACCAAAAATGAATGTGAAACCTTTTGCAAACAAAGAAAATTAAAAGAAAATGAATTCGGGTTAAAGATATATATTATTATTTATCCCTTTTTTATTTGAAAACCTTTGCTGTTTTGCTTATTTTTAGTCTTTTTTCCTCTTTAACATTATTTTGATCATTTTAAAACATCAGTATTTTTTTTTTTAGTTAACGCAACAAATGCAGAAAACAAGAAACAAAGTATTCTATGGAAAAATAAAACGAAATGAAAATCCCTTCTGGCACTTCTCCCTTCCAAGCAAAATGTGGTGCAATCGATATACATTTTTTGTTTGCTAATTGTTGGTGTTGTTAAGAGCCAAACAATTGACACTTTCAGGGGTCATGAGGTCATTATTGATGAACCAAAAAAAAAAAAAAAAAAGAAAAAACCATCTGTTATTGCTTTCTGTGCTTTTGGTGTTAATATATTTTACAGTTTTAAAAAACGAAATGAAACAGTTGTTTTTCTATTTCTCATTGTTTAGAAGAATAGGAGAAAAAAAAAGGAGTTTTTTCCCTTTTTAGTCAAGTAGTGTGTTTAGCCTATGGGATTTATATATATCATTGAAAAGGTATTTAAAAGCATTTAAATCACAGTGATCAGTTCAAAACTAACTACACAAGGCTCTTATGCATTTAATATTGGTATTTTTCAAAATTTTCAGACTTGTAGTCAAAAAAATTTTTTTAATATCATTATCACTTTTTTTGGCTAATCTGAAACTTTTTAGCATATAAACTAAAGGTATATATGTATTGATTTTTTATTACTTTAATTGAGCTTATAATCGATATACACGTACATACGTGTTTAAAAAAAAACAACTAATTCACAGTTTATGTACACACCCATATGTGCATATTGTTTTTTTTTTATTGTGTGAGGCTGGTCAGTTAAGGTATGGGGGAAAGATTTAAGCAAACATATTGATGTGTGTGCCCACAATTGAAAACAACAACAACAATAAAACTTTTATAATAAATGCATACATTATTACATACAGAAAAAAAAACGACTTACCTTGGGCAATTAGCAATTGTAAAGTTCATTAAACTTTAAGAGGAAAACTATTAGTTTTTTTTTTCATTGATTTTATATTTCTATTGCTTTTTTCGTATCGAATTTTCACTTTTTATTGAGCACAATTTTTTTTTTTAAGTACACTATTTCTTTTTTTCCTTTTTATTCACACACTTTTCTTTTATTTCAAGAACATTAAAATGACTTAATTTTGCTGCATATCGTGGATTGCAATCAAAATTGAATTACATTTCACAGTTTAACAAAACGTTTAGTAGCTGTGGTTTTGTTAAATATTTAATTTTTCTTTTTCTGTAAACGCCTTAATTTTGTTTTAATTTTTCTATTTCTATGTGAAATAAAAACACAGCAGACGAAAAAATGCACTCCAAATGAATTGTAGTTGTAGTTGCGTATAGAAAACAAAAACAAAATTCATTCATTTGCCTTCAAATAAAATGTCAACTAATCGCCGTAAGTGGGTTAGGAATGCCAGCACAGTATTGTTAGCTATAAATTCCCAAATAGTTTTATCAAATTATCCAAAATTCAGTATGTAAGAAGTTTTTAATATTGAATAATCGACGGAGGATATATTGTTGTTTTATCTCTCTTATCTATAATAATCCAAAATTTTTGTTACAAAAATTAAAAACATCAAACCACTGTGTGACGGTACGTGATGGTATTATACAGCTACTGAATTTTTATTACCCGATGTATGAGTTTTAAATCAAGCACATGGCAACATTGATTTTTAACAAACTTGCATTTTTTTTGTTTTGCTTTAATTTTTTCGTAAATTTAACTTTTTAAGAGAAGTAAAATAAAGTTTCTCTTTAGTTTAAAAGAGAATATAATAGTATATAGAGGTTTCGATAAGCCGTATTCACAAAAAATATTGTATGTTTTATAAAGGTTTACTAACTTTTTGCATGTAAATTTCCATAAGAAAAAGTTAGTAAACCTTTATCAAGCATAAATTATTTGTTTGTGAATACGGCTATAAGTAAATATTTAAATAAATAAATAAAAATAAAGAGAAATATAAAGCAATTTATTAAAATAAAAATTGTCAATAAAAAGTTTTAAAAGTTAGAAACCTAAAAAATGTCAAATTTTCTTGTGTAATGTAATAAATAGGAAAAATATAAACTAATTTGTTAAGAGAACAATCAAATAAATTCAATTTTAATTGCTTACAACTTCTAAAATATAAATGATAGATATCTAATCTTAATTTAATATTAAACGAAATACAAAAATTTTTATTCAAATATTGAAAAACTCCCAATTCATAATTTTCCTCTTTCGATTTTTTAAATAGATCCAGAAATTGGATCTATTTAGTTAGGATTTTTATTCAAAATTTCCACATAATATCCGCAGAATTGTCCTTACCCATATTTGAGAACCGTTGCTATAGAAAAATAATATCCTTTAGCATTGTCCTAATAAAGGTACATCATCTCAAACACAAATAGTCCTTTTTCAGTGTGGACAAAAAATAGGGTCAGCATTTATTTTGTCCATCTTTTTTTTAATTTGTATGAAACTCTATTTTTCTTTTAAAATTTCAGCTATTTATATCAAATCGAACATATGGATTCGGAACTTCAATAAAAGATAAATACCGAATCAATCTTTAAAGTAGTAATTATAGACGGTAGTTACAGACGATTTAAAAAGATTTAACTTAAAAATTTCTTAAGAAACAAAAAATTAATACAATTTTCTATAAAAATTCGGTAGGTATTTAAATTTCTTTCAGGAAGACAGTTGGCGAAAACATAATTTACTCAAAATACCATTCTGGAAAGCTCTGTTCTAATAATACAGACCGGGAAATGCCGAAATTTGTGCTCCAAATAGATTTTTAAGCGAATTATTAGAAATAAAACTTAAAGTTTTCACCAATTTTAAGATAATTTACACTTATTTTTATTGAGTCATCTCGTGATTATGTTTTAGTTAAATATTGTGCAAAAATCCATCGGAACTTTTAATTTTCTAAGAATATTAATAATAATTAATTAATATAATTAGAACCTTTTATTCATAACATAATTTTTTTATTAGAACACATACGAACCTATGTGCTACACGGGGGTTTCCAGGTTTATTCAAATGCTTTTTAAATATCGGAGATTTAGTAAACCCAGATTATATTATGAGAGTAAAATATCGGTGTAAAAATATAATAAATCAATATAAGCGCAATTAGTCTATCTTTTCCACTTTGGACCACTTTTTATTTTAGATAAAAAGTTCAGCGATTGTGAACATAAAGAACATGTTTACATGCATAACTTCAAATTAAATTTACACTTTACGGTGAAATTTAATTTTTTCACTATAAATTAAAATCTTCACTAAAAATTATTTTTTTTTACAAAAAATCTATTTTTTTTACAAAAAAATCTATTTTTTTACAAAAAATCTATTTTTTCACTAAAAATTTATTTTTTCACCAAAAATTTTATTTTTCACTAAAAATATATTTTTTCGCATAAAATCAAATTTTTCACTATATATCAAATTTTTCGCTATATATCAAATTTTTCACAAAAAATCAAATTTCTCACTAAAAATTTAATTTTTTACTAAACATTATTTTTCGCTAAAAATCTATTTTTTCGCTAAAAACCCAATTTTTCACAAAAATCTTGTTTTCAACTAAAAATCTATTTTTTCACTAAAGATCTAATTTTCCACTTAAACCCTATTTTTTACCAAAAAAAAAATAATTTATAATTTTTTTATAAATTATCATTTTTCACAAAAATTTTAACAGAATTGAAAAAATAATCAAAAATTAAAGTCCAACAATACAAATAATATCATATACACTTGCATTTGTGGCACAAAATAATTATCGAGTTTCTCCGAAACTGCCTTTAAGTATGCTACCAATGACCAATTGTTGGCCTATCTTGGTACTCGCATAAAAACTACATAACTGATATTATAGTATAATAATTTCTTTGTTTATTTGCTTAATTATGAACCGCATATGCACCAATTACCAAAATAGTTACTTTTTCTTTAAAATTAAGACATGTTCTTTGTCCAAGTTTAACATATACAAACTGGCGGCGAACATCGTTAAATGGACTTGGAAAATAATTTTGAATCGATTGGTATACTTTAAGTCGGATGTTATAAATGCAAGAATTTATCCAACATTTTTCATTAAAAAAATAATAAAAAATTGAATTTCATATAAATTGGAACAAAATTTTAAAATATGTGTTATATCAAATAAATATAAAAATCAGGTTATGGATATTAAAAAAAAATCTACAAATGTTTGCCATATGTTCCTAAAGAAACATTTAATTATTTTAGAAAAAATTATAATTTAGTTTTTGAACTAAAAGTAAAGGTACTTTACTTCAGAAGCTTTACATTTATGCATTACATTTATGATTACAGCCCTTTTTTCTGTATCATATGCACGTGTTTTGTATGTAATTTAAAAAAGTTTTTTAAAAATGTCGCCGACTTCATAAAGAAATTTATGCAAAAATTTCTAACAAAAAATATATTAAAATTTAAAATTTCAAAAGTGAATAAATTTACTTAATGTTTTGCATTAAATTTACTAAAAGTTTGACCTAAATCAGCGGCTGTATTTGAGTCATTTTAAGCCGAAATTTTTACGGCGGCGGCTCGACTCAGCCGATTTAAAGCCGGTCAACGTAGGTCGCTGCACCCTGTTTAATACAAAAAATGTCAAATGTAATAATAAATACCAACGTTAGAGGGCACCACACAAGTGAGGAAAAAACTTAAGAAAAATATACAACGAATTTATGGAAGTTAAAAATAAATTAATAAAATATTAGTCAAATAAAAAATTTACAATAATTTTAAATACTAGAGGATTCAAATTAAAAAAAATCTAAAAATGGCCTTTTTATGCCCAGTGCGCATGAGACGCGATAAAAAGAAAGGTAAATAAAACAAGAAAGCTATAAACAAATTCATTAATTAATAAACAATAATAAAAACAGCTTTAAGAAACAAAAGAAAGCTTAAATTTACCTTTTTTAGTAGTATTCATTGTAAACATAAAAGACTTAAGAACCATGCCTAAATTTTTAAACTAAAAACAAAAGATTTAAGACACAAACTTTGATTTTTCTTTAAGTTAATAGTTAGTTAATGTTTATTATGTATGTATGTTATTAATATTAATAATTTTTCAGCCACAAACGCCAATATTGAACGCGATTTACCTTTACCTGGTGGTGTGGGCCTTGGTCGCATAACTGGTTCCTCCAGCATAGAAACTTTAGTACGAGTGGGAATTGAAAAGGAACATGGCTTAAGTCCTGATTCTAAAATGGTGGTTTTACACGACTTTACACCTTGTGTCGACGATGAACTTGAAGTTAAACGTGGACAAATTGTTAATATTCTTTATCGTGAAAACGATTGGGTCTATGTGATTGGAGAAGACTCTCGTCAGGAAGGTTTCATACCCTATTCCTATTGTGCACCATATAATACACAATTGGCCGATATGGCTATAAAAAAGAAATTACCACGTGGTAATGCTGCCCCAGAAGATCACAATGAAAATATGCCTTTATTGTCCCCGAATGATCCATCAAAATTGGATTTAATAGAGGAGGTCAATAATGCCCAAGTGGCTTTGAAAAATGCTGTAGCCGAATTGACATCACCCGTAATCATAGAACCCGAATGTACACCCTTCCATAAAGAGCCGAATGGTCGTTATATAGTACTTTATACATTTATAGCACGCGATGAAAATGATTTATCTGTGGAGAGAGGAGAATTTGTAACTTTACTCAATCGTGAAGATAGCGATTGGTTTTGGATAGTACGCAGTGATGGTCAAGAGGGTTTTGTACCATCTGCCTTTATATATCCAGCCGACAGTGTTTTGCAAACGCAACAAAAACTTTTGGAAAGCAATTTAAACAAAACAAATGCCCAATTATCAGCAGATTTGATAACATCATCGGGTCCAACTCAAGGTAATTTGAATTCCTTAAGTCAACCGGTGACAATAGGAAATAATGGTTTAGATAATACTCTACAACAGCAACAACAAAATTCACAAAATCCAACACAAATACCAGCAGATGATTTAAGATATGGTACAGAATTGGTAATGCTATATGATTATAAGGTAATATACAATATGAAATGTGATTTAAGTCGGCGAACACATACGGCAATTATTCTTGGTGTAATTCATGATCATTACTTTTTTCATTTACGATGTCAGAATTGCGTTAAGAAAATTTGCCGAATGTAAATCCCAACTAAATAAGTTATTGTTTTTAAAGCAAAAGTTTATAAAAAAAAAAAACATTTTTTTTATTCTTTGCTTAGGCCCAGGCACCTGATGACTTAAGTGTTCGACGTGGCGATTGGATTTATGCTGATTTAAATAATCAAACCGTAGACGGTTGGCTATGGGCCTACGCTCCCAAAACTCGTAAATATGGTTTTATTCCAAAGGCATATGCTCGTCCACCAGCCATGACAAGTTTATAAATTTAACAATTAGAACTATAGTTCAGTTCCTTTACTAGACAGATTGACTATTAGAAATTGTCAATAAAAAATTCTAAGAAAATTTTACTAAAATGTTCATTGGTAGTAGAATAAAATAATAAAAAAAATAAAATAAAAGTATTTAAAATATTTATTTCTTACACATTTTACAATCATTTTAATTGCGTTTATTATTATCATATTTGCATTGTTCTATATTAAATTTTATTATTGTTTTTCTTTTACTATAAACTATTTATTATCAACTATGTATTGAGTGCAGACAAATTTTTAAACTCTTTATAAGAGAATTTAAGAATATGTACGTTTTAGGTATAAGGTCACTTTAATTTAACTATTTTACACATTACAATTTTAGTCTCTAAGTTTAATCTGTATGTAAATTATTGTTTAGACACACAAGAATATAGGCAAAAGAAACAGAAACAAATTAAATTAAGATATTCAAAAATATACGTAAACAAATGAACTCAAAAAAAAAAATACTCTATTTAGTTGCTTGATTATATTTTACATAAAAAATACAATTATAACTTAAAATAAATCAAATAAACTACAAAATATACTACTATATAAAATGTTTGTGTGTATGTATTTTTGTAATTATTTGTTAGTGCATTTGTATACTGATGTTGTTATGCTCAACATAAGAATCAGTAACAAAACAACCATTCAATTGGAATTAGCAAATTTGTAGACACCTTTTTTTATATAAATTAACTTAATTATTAGGAAAATAAAAAGAAACCTTTATTGTTAAAAGAAAAATAAAATAAAGGTAGGATGCTATGTCCAAGTATAGTATCCATTTTTTATTTCAATTTATTTTTAATTATTTAAATATTACCATTTGTGGGATTTATATTGAGATTTCTATTAAATAAAAAAAAAAAGATTTATTTAGTTATTATCATTTTTAATAAATGTTTACTTACTTTAACATTTCTTTGAGCTGTTCTTTTTCTTGAATTTCTTCACGAAGTTTTTGTTGCAATTGTAATATCAAATCATTCTTGGTGTTGACTTGTAACTTTAAATGTGCTATAGTTTCTTCTTGAGCCTCGAAAATTGCCTTTGAAAAGAAAATAACAATTAATGTAAAATAAATTTCTTTAAAAAAGAATTTAAAATTTAACTTGAAAAATAACAAACAAAATATTTTTATATAACTATAAAATTTCAACATGTTTTTGATTTGAACGTATCAAATGGATCTTCTAACAAATATAGATACAGGTTTCAATCATATATTTAAACTCAATTTTAGGATCAATTTGATATCAAGCTTTTTTCAATAGAGTTGAAAAAGTTATTTAATTAATACTTCTAACTTGATATTAATTAAAATAAAAAAATTTAAAAGAACATATGTAAATACAAAAATTATACCTACATATACAGTATATTATAAAATATATTTATTAATTTCTTGAATTTATTTCGCCTATGTAGAAATAAAAAAAAAAAGAAATCTTAATTACATGATTTTTAATTTCAGCAAACGATACAATAGCATGTTTAAATTCAAACGCTATATTTATCAAACGATTATATAAGTTCACTTTTGTGTTATTTGTTATTAAAAAATATTAATATTTTCAAAGCTTCTTTTTTGTTACCACTACGCATACATAATATCTAACACCTTAATAAGGCAAAGAGAAATTTTGCTTTCTTTATATTATTCCAATTATAATGCCATTCACTAAATAAAAACAAAATAAACAAAAACGAAAAAAAATAATTTGTTCTCTTATCAAGAAAAGGCAATGACAGTCGTTTGGTCAGTCCTACATTTACACATACATATATGTTTTTAAATTCTACCGATTATATAGAATTACGTATTGATTAATTACTATGCTCCAGTAATTGTAATGATTCAACTCCAAAAAGAGCAAAAGCAAAAACAAAAACAAATTAATACAAAATGAAAAATCACTTAACACTTACCCTACACTCTTCCATGGATTCTGAATAGGAGGGTGGTTCATCCAAACAGAAAAATTCACGTACTAACTGGCATTTACGTAATTCCTCTTTGCTCATTATTGAATTAACAAACATTTGTAAACCCTGAATACGATTGTCCAAGAAAACGGCATTAAAATTATCGCCAAATATCTTTTTGCGTGGCAAATTCAAGACCAGATGAGGAAATGATTGTTTTAATTTTGTATTTAAACGTACAAAGTCAGTGTAACGCCTAAGAACCAACCAACAGTCATTTGTATGAGGATTTTCTACACGTAATTTATAGACTGTAAAACGGGCTCTCTCCTCCATAACCTCATAACCAATTATCGGTATACGTAATATACTGTTAGGGTCTACAGGTGGCACAGAGTGACCCAATGAGGAGGCAGCATTTGAAGAAGTGGTCATTTCACTGGTCGACATTGAATTTGTTCTTTGAGACCTTACATAGTTGCCTTCACTCATACGACGACGTGTAGTTGATAAACCACAATTGCTGACCTCTACATTATGTGGCGAAGAGGTATAAGCCGATTGGGTTAAATCGCGATGCGAACGGGCACCAGTTAACATGATTTTTTGTGCTGTTTGTTGTGATTTACGGGGCGTTATTAAAGATTGTGTTAGTAAATTGTTGTTATTGTTGGCGCTGTTATTGTTAACAGGCAGCTGATAACTATGAGTAGATATGGTTTTTAGGCAAATTTCTGATTTAGCATTTAGTAAAGCACCTTGTTTTGTTTGATTTATGCTGCTCAACAGCTTATTGACATCTCCTTCCGATTTTGTTCTTACCAAACGAGCTGCTTCTAAGCGTATAAGAGTTTCTGATGGTTTGCCAAATTCTGGATTCGATTTTGTTAATCTACCCAACAATTGATGTTGCTGTTTAATATGATTCACTGATAAATTAAATTTTTTGCAATTTGTACTTTGTATAAAACCCCCACCACGAGCACCATCACCTGCTATACAACCACTACCACTAGTTGATTGCTGTTGTTGCTGATGTATTTGTTGATGTTGCAATGTACCAACTTTGGTATTGTTTTTATTGGTCAGTTTCTTAAAGAGAGTGGTTCTTGAATTTGTATTGTTTACACCAGGTGGGGGTAATTGATTTTCGCGCTTTTTAATAGCGCGCAAAGACATTGATTTGTAATTTAATAATCAATTCAATTTAACAATAATAATTATAATGTAATTCACTTTCGTGTGTTTTTGTTATTGTCAAGGCAGTTTTAGTTTAGGTTGCAAGTATGCTTTTGCATGTACTCTCTACGATTCTAGGTATGTGTAGTAGTTTTGTATAGACAATTGGCAAAAAGATAATAATGATGACGGCATCACCAGCAACTTTTTTGAGACTCCATTATTAAAAAATGTTTAGAAAATCTAAGATGTTTGTTTTTCATTTTTTTACTTTTTAAACTTTTTTTAATATTCGTTTTTATTTGAAGCAAATATTAAATGCACCCAAGAAAATATAAAAATGTATTAGAATATTTTTAGAAATTAAGAAAAATTAGAGAAAAATAATATGAAAGAAAACTGCTTTGTTGTGTTGTATGATCTTTTTCTTTTCTTTTTCTGTTTTCTTATTATAATTGTCTAAAAAAAACATGACCAGACCAGACACCTTCGCCGAAAGATTTTAATGGCGACGTAGCCATTTCTAAAAATTGACGACGGCGGCTCAAAATCGGCTTTTAGCCGGCTGAGAGGTGAACATAATTTTTTATTTACTAGTTTTCGCAGTCTACAATCAAGCCTTTATGTAGATGTGCTTTGGACTTACAACGTAAATTCGTGGAGTGACTTGATATGCATGACAACGATCTAATTAATGAGATATTTGGATGGAGAAGTACATCTGCTGGTCATCCTCCTCTTATCTCTCCGTTAACGGAGTGATTTCGGAGGATCTGGATAAGCCAGACTTATATACACTGCCACCCTTCTATCTGCGAACTCAGTCGGGCTCTCACAGAGAATAGTGTAAAAAATGTTTACACAAAAAATTGTTTGCACTAGAAATTACGGTACTCACCTCCTGTTTTATTCGTGCGATTGCAAAGATAAAGATGTCAATTAAAAAGTCTTAATTGTAAATTTTTAATAAATAAAAAATTAGGGTAATCTATTTATAACAAAATTATGTTAATGAAACTTTTTTATTATAACTTTTTATTTTATTTTTATTAAAGTGTCATTTGCATTTAATTTGTCTTGTTTTTTGCAATAGTAATTTGTATTAAATGAATATCTCCAGTTGCTTCAAATTAAATAAAAAATGTAACAATTATCTTTTATGGTTAGTACGTTTTTTTTTTAATTGCACTATAATCACAAGTAAAAGTACTATAGAATCACTATCAAAATTGTTTAGAAATCAACTGTCGTTATTATAAGATTACATTTTTCATTTAAAGACATTCCATATTTATATGGAATATAAATAAATTTACAAAATATAAAACAGGCGCCGGGTTTCTTTTTATATGTTTTTCTATATTAAATTATCAACTCTACGATTTCACAAATTATGGCATCACTGTACAACCCAATAGCAAATGTGTAAAAACGTTGACAAAAGAAAGAGCACACAAAAACATAAAAACGTGCTCGTCTATATTTTCTCAAAATTTTGTTAAAAATTTTTAAAAAAAGGAAAATATAGAAATAAAAAGTCCACCATGGTACGACATAATAATCAACTCCCGGATAATCTGCCTCAGTTGCAGAATTTAATCAAACGTGATCCGGAATCCTATAAAGATGAATTTCATCAGCAGTATAGACATTTTCTTAGTAGCCTAGAAGTATTTGCCTTAAATCCTACCGAGGAAAATAAATCTTTAGATGAATTAGTTATGTTTATAGCTCAGGTAAATTGTATTTAAAAAAAATATTACCGAAACTATTATTTCGAAGTGTTCAAATATTTTAGGTGGCCCAATGTTACCCCGATGTATGTTTACAATTTCCACAACATTTGGTCGATTTGTTGAAAAACCATGCTACCACATTGGATCCAGCTATGCGTAATTGTTTTGTCAAAGCTTTGATATTGCTACGCAATAAAAATCTTATACCAGCCTTGGATTTGTTAGAGTTATTTTTCCAATTGTTGCGCTGTCCCGACAAACATTTGCGTACATTTTTACAAAATCACATTATAACAGATATTAAAAATATGAATGCCAAACATAAGGATATGAAATTAAATTCTACATTACAAAACTTTATGTACTCCATGCTAAAAGACGCCAATCCAAAGGCGGCTAAAATGTCAGTTGATATTATGATTGAGCTGTATAAGAAAAATATTTGGAATGATGAAAAAACGGTTAATGTGATAGCAACTGTAGGTTGTTTTTCGAAAATAACCAAGGTAAGATTTTAAGTAATGGAACTCTATTTTAACAAAATTAGTTTGAATTAATATTTTTCTTAGGTACAAGTAGCGTCTTTAAAATTTTTCTTGGGCCATGATGACGATGAAAAGGGTTCTGATGATTCAGACACTGATAATGAAATTGATTTGAAATCGGCTCTTATACAAAGTCGTGTCAATAAAAAGACCAAAAAACGTAAAAAGCAATTGGAACAAATAAAAAAGCAGGCTGTTAAACAGCAAAAGAAAAAGAAGAATGCTGCACCATTCAATTTCTCTGCCATACACTTGATTCACAATCCTCAGGGTATGGCCGAGGGACTTTTCAAACAATTACAAGCTGGCAACGAACGCTTCGAAGTTAAGCTAATGCACTTGGATGTCATTTCTCGACTCATTGGTATACATGAATTGTTTCTTTTCTCTTTCTATCCCTATATTACGAGATTCATACAGCCACATCAAAGACAAGTTACAAGAATTTTACAATTTGCTGCCCAGGCATCTCACGAACTTGTACCGGGTGATGTGGTGGAACCTATTTTGAAAACAATAGCTAATAATTTTATTACTGAACGAAATTCATCAGATGTTATGGCTATAGGTTTGAATGCAACACGCGAAATTTGCCAGAGATGTCCTTTGGCCATGGGAGAAGATTTACTTAGAGATTTGGCCATGTATAAAACGTACAAAGAGAAATCGGTTATGATGGCTGCTCGTTCATTGATTATGTTATATAGGGAACAGTTGCCCGCATTGTTACACAAAAAAGATCGCGGACGCTTGACTGAAGCTCAAGCTGAACTTAAACCCAAAGCTTATGGTGCTGTTGAAGTATATGAAACTGTTCCTGGAGCTGAGGCTTTATTGAAAAGTTCCAAAACCATTGATTTGGGCAGTGATGATGATACAGATTCCAATGATGGTGATTGGGTAAATGTAAGTCATAGCGAAGGTGAAGACAATGGAGAATATGACGAGAATGATGAGGAAGACGGTAGTGATGATGAGGAGGAAGACGAGGATGAAGATGAGGATGTTAGTGATGATGATGAAGATGATGAGAGTATAGGCAGTGAAGAAGAGGAGGAAGATGATGAAGAGGAAGACGAAGACGAAAGCGAAGAAAAAGAGAAACAGAATGAAAATAAAAAGAATGAATCAAACAAAAATGTAGCAAAGAAAGTTAAAAAGTCTCGTTCTAATTCTATTTCGTCAGCCTCTTCAAAATCCTCCAAAAAATCCCAAAAAAACAAGGAAAAATCTTCTGAAGTTTCCGATAATGTCACTATTCTCAATGAAAAGGAAGCTGCTCAAGAATTAGCTCTCACTCGCATCTTTACCGACGAAGACTTTAAACGTATCAATGCTGCAAACGTAAAGAAAGCTGTAACAAATGCCCGCAAGCGACCTTTAGAAAAGGATCGTGAAGAGTTTGTTAAACTAGATAAAATCGAAATGATCTATAAAAAGCGTAAACATGATAAAGAAACCCGTTTGGAGTCAGTCCAAAGTGGTCGTACAGATCGTGAGAAATTTGGCTGGAAAGATGGCCGTAAAAATGAAAATTGCTCTAAGACCAATCGCGAAAAACAGAAACGTAAGAATTTTGTTATGATGCGACACAAAGCTAGATCAAAAGTGAAAAAGAGTTTCCGTGATAAACAACAGGCCATGAGGAAACATTTGCTGCATATAAAGAAAATGAAATAAACATGTAATTAACAAAATTAATTTGTTAAATTTTATTGTAGATTTATTTTTAGGCGAAAATATATAAAAATAAATTGAATATATATATTTTATATAATTAAACAAAAAAGTATTTAATTTAAAATGAATCCTTTAATGAATACATACAAAAGTACATATGTATTTATATTGTATATGCTCCACTACAAATAAAATCCATTTTTTTACATTTATCTTTTTTTATGTTTATTTTATATTCATAAGTTTTGTTCCAGAGTCATTTATACTAATTTAATGCTTTTTATAAATACATACAGTTTTATAATCCATTTATGTAGGTAAAGTATGAAAGTGTAGTCTTACTAAGAGAATTTCATAAAATAAAAAATATATATATTAAACACTACCTTCCTATCAGCGGCGTCTTTTATCTGATTTCTTAACGCGTTTGGGACCCTTAACAAAACACCAATCAACTTGTATTGGTTGGCCCATGATTTCAGCTCCATTAAGAGCTTCCTTCGCAGCCCAAGCTTCCTTGTGCGTTTCGAACTCGACCAGAGCATAGCCTTTGGAAAAGCCTGTTCTACGATCTAAATTCAAGTGGATATTTTTAATTGCACCAAAATCGCAGAATTTCTCTTGTATTTCATCCTCTTGTGCTTCTTCGTGTATATTGGTAACAAATAAAATCCAACCCTCTACTGAACGTTGTGGGCCCGGTTCAAGTTCATCATCGTCCTCATGTCGTACACGTTCATATTGATGAATGGTTTCGCGTGTGGTAGTTTCATTGCCAAAACCTCTTCCCTTGCGGTGTTTAGCCTTTTCCTTTAGACGGACAATGCCCTCTAAGCATTAATATGTAAAAAAGAGAAATTTTCACATTTAACCAATTGTGCAAGACAACTCAGCAAGAGTTGGTTATTACGTTTGTCACAAACTACTTACGATCACCATCTTCATCGACTTCAAATTCTTCAGCATTATCAATATCCAAAACATCAGCCATTGTACTTTTTATATACGATTTTTAATAATAATCAAGTAAAATAAATAATTTGCTGCTTTTTTTTAAGATATAGCACACGGCGTTCTATTTGACAAGTAATGATAATTCAGCTGTTTTTGTGTAAAATTTAGCGATTTAAAAATATATTTATGTATTAGCTGTTTACGTACCGTTTATACTAGCCATTTTCTTGTTCACATATGAACAAAAAGTCTGCAGAGAAATACACAAAATTTTTTCCATTTTGTTTTGCGTGGGCAGAACATTTGTCGAACAAATCATTAATTCAATTCAATATATTTACATTCAGCCGCTGTCCTTCTCCCGCATACGAAAAGACGTTTGAATGGCAAGACATGAGTTGCTCGGAAACAAATAGTTGCGTAACAAACGGTGTGCGAACAAGAACAACAACATGAACATGTTGTGTCACACGAACTAGCAAAATGCAGTGTCGCACAAAATTTTGTTCATTGCTCGAACATGAAAAAAGCGTGTGTGGACGGCGCGTTATTTGATGTTGATTTTTCTTGTTCGAACACAACGTCGGCAGGGAAACATACACATTTTTATGCCCGCAATTGTCAGATTCTATCTCTCTTTACAAAATGTTACTCGTGGACCATTAAAAAGTCGACTGCGCCATTTATTTGCTTTAAATTAAACGTTAAAAAATATTAAAAATGTTAATGGTATTGATTATCTTATTTGTCCCGAAGTTATTGTTATAAAGATTTATTTGGCATCATAATCCAATAGAAAATCAATATTCAAATTTTGAGTTTTTACGGCCTTTTGCATTTTAATTACATTTATATAAAAAATCGACCGGCAGCCGATTATACGCCGTCCTCGTAAATTTTTTTAAAGCTGTCGCCGTCATTTATAGGGTTGACGCAGATCTTTAGGCAAGCTGTCATTCCGATTTCTTTGTTCGGATTGTCAACGTTGAACGGTATTTTGTATTGTTGCAAATTTTATTTTAACGTTTGCAAATAAACAAATAAAATCAATACACTGGATTTGAGGGGTATGTAAAAGCTATACATACATACACAACGTAAAAACATTAAACGTACATTTAAATAAAATTTCTAAATTGAATAGAATATAGAATTTAATTGCTGAAATACATTTTTCACATTTGTGTATAAAAGAAAGTATTTGCTGCACGGCCGACCTTGATTATCAACTACGATAGAGTCTACGAAACAGTCAATAAACCCGTCAACTCAAAGCACCAGCTGTTCCGTAATAGATAAGGTGAATAAAAGTTAGAATTATTTTTTACAAATACGTAAATAACACACTTGGAGACAATTAGAAAAGTTACTGAAATTAAAATGGCAACATACTCGGGTGATGAAAAATTGGATGATCAAATACAATTATGGCTGAAATGGGACCGCAATGAAAATACTTTAAATGAAGTGAAACAAATGGTAGAAGCCAAATCATGGGATCAACTGCGTAAACGTTTAATGGAACGTTTGGCCTTTGGTACGGCCGGCTTACGTGGTTGTATGCGAGCTGGTTTTGATTCCATGAACGATTTGGTTATTGTCCAAACCGCTCAGGGATTATGCGAGTATGTTAAAAATCAATATAAACCAGAAGAATACGAACGCGGCATAGTATTCGGTTATGATGGCCGTTACAACAGTAAACGTTTTGCTGAACTTTCCTCAACCATATTCGTGCAAAATGGCATACGGGTTTTTCTTTATTCTCGAATGGTGGCTACACCTTTTGTGCCATTTGCAATTTTACAGAAAAAATGTTTAGCTGGGGTTATGGTGACCGCTTCGCACAATCCCAAAGAGGACAATGGCTACAAAGTGTATTGGGGTAATGGTGCTCAGATTATTTCACCTCACGACAAGGGTATACAACAGTCTATACTCGATAATTTAGAACCAAAAGATTCCTCTTGGAATACGGATATTTTAAAAGACTCTGCTCTATTAGAAGATCCTTATGAAGAAATGTACGCAGCTTATTATAGTACCTTGAAATCTAACATTCCTGCTAAATTTTTGGAAGTAAATGAAAAACAAAAATCTTTAGGCAAAATAAAATTTGTTTATACAGCCATGCACGGTGTAGGTTGGCCCTATGTTGAAAAGGCATTTAAAGAAGCCAATTTGCCAGAACTTTTACCTGTACAAGAGCAAAAAGAGGCTGATCCCGAATTTCCAACTGTTAAATTTCCAAATCCTGAAGAAGGTAAAAGTTCTTTGGAGTTATCGATAAAGTTAGCTGAAGCACAAGGGGTTACAACAATTTTGGCTAATGATCCTGACGCTGATCGTTTGGCGTGTGCTGAAAAGGATCCTAAAACGGGACAGTGGAAGGTATGTGAAAGATATATACATATTTTTGTGGCTTGAAGTTAGGTCGATCGTTTAATATTATACAAATATACTTTAATTGAGAATACTATAGTCATGTCCGAAAAATTTACTCGTTATTGTGTGTGTAAGAAATTTTCAGAAAAGTGCCATTTTTTAAATATTTAAAAAAAGTAAGAAATTTTAAAAAATATTTTAGATTTTAAAAAATAATAAAAATCAAGTATAACTTTTTATAGAAAAAAACTATCACAAGTGAAATAAAATGTCCAACTATTAAACCAAATTGAATAAAAATATATTCGTTTTTCTTTTAAGGTTTTCAATGGTAACGAATTAGGTGCCCTAATTGGCTGGTGGTCTGTAGAGAATTACAAGGCTTTACATCCCAACGTTAATTTAGCCGAATGCTACCTCTTGGCCAGTACAGTCAGTTCTAAAATTCTACGTTCCATGGCAAATAAGGATGGTTTTAATTTCGTCGAGACTCTTACGGGTTTTAAATGGATGGGAAATCGCGCCATTGAATTAATGAACGAAAGCAAAAAAGTACTCTTTGCATTCGAAGAAGCCATTGGCTTTATGTTCTCCACTGCTGTACTCGATAAAGATGGTGTAAGTGCTGCTACACATTTAGCCACCATGGCTTGTTACATCAAAGAAACTCAGGGCATAAATCTAATAGAAAAATTAAATGAAATTTATGAAACATATGGTTATCATTGTACAAATTGTTCGTATCTATTTTGTGACAAAGCTCCTATTATAAAACGCATCTTTGAACGTTTGCGTAATTTCCAAGATGGCAAACCTAATACATATCCTCAGACAATACTTAATGGGGAATTTGCCATTAAACATGTTCGGGATTTAACAACAGGTGTTGATACTTCACAGACAGATGGTAAAGCTCGTCTACCTGTTAGTTCCAGCACACAAATGATTACATTTACATTTGAAAATGGCTTAGTGATTACATTGCGCACAAGTGGCACCGAACCAAAGATTAAGTATTATGCCGAATTATGTGCTAAACCCGAAGATAAAGATTGGCAAGCCTTACGCCAAACTCTAGATCGCATGGTTAATGCCATTGTAGAGGAATTTTTACAGCCAGCTGTCAATGACTTAAAACCAAAAACAGATTGAATTTATTGATGATTTTAGTTGATAAGAAAAATGTTATTGTCGTGTAAGTTAAATGTAAACATGTTTGTGGGATGTTTTTTTTTTTTATTATTATTATTTTATAATAGACATTTAATTATATATTTGGGCTTATTTATATAATAAAATTCTGACTATACACATTCCTAATGTGTTATATTTAAATTGCTTTACCTATTTTATAAAACATAATTATTATACTACTTATCTTGGGGCCTAAATATATATTCATATATATGAAATACTGACTATACACATTCCATTCAGTGTGTTTATTATTAACAAAAAAATGTTTACATATTTTATAAAAATGCGCAGTATTTTTTACGTTTTCTTTGTTTCTTGTCTTGAGATTTGAATTAAAAAAAATTAAATACAAATCATTTTGATTAAAAAGTAATATTAATTTTTTATCGAGTGTAGTATCCACGTAATACTCGATCATGATACTTTGTGCCGAATAAATTCATACCATACAATTGTTAATATACATCTCGAGACAAAAAAAAAAAACAACGAAAACTAATACTATAAATAGATCAACAATAGTTTTTTTTTTTTTTATTTAGTTATGCTATATAGTATATTTACTTTATGTGTATGTATTTTATTTTTATATTTTAAAAAATTTACTATTTCTAAAGCACTACAAAAATATTTATTTTTTACTAAACTTATATATAAAATGCGTTTAGTTATTAAAAAAAAAAAAACAAAACGTAGATTTATATAGTCTTCATAATTTTTGAACATAAATGTATTTCTATTGTATTACCAAATATAACAAAATAAATGTAGTATATATGTATGTATATAAAAATATTGGCAAGATAAATTTTGTTTTGTCTTTAGAAAGATGTATAAAAAAGCGTAAGTAAGCTCTTCTGTAATTTTATTACTTTTGACGTCGTAATGAAACAATTAAAATGGACATTTTTATACATAATTATTATTATTACTTCACACCAAATAGATGTATGATATTAAGAAATTAATAAAGTTTGAAAAAAATCGGGGTAAGGATTCACATACTTTTATGTACCCTATTTAACCTTAATAATTTTTAAGGTATTTATTTTTTTTGAATATGAAATTTCTAAAAA
>MINK01173200.1:0-17471 GCA_001735545.1 Phormia regina
TAAATTACAAGCTTTATAATTCACAATAACTTATTCGTTACTTATAATTTAATTTGTTATTTATTATATCAAGGTTATAAAGAACCGTTAATATTTCAATTAATAATTTTTAAAAATAAAAAATTATATAAAAAAATAAATTCGTTTAAAAGAAATAGATTTTAAACAAGAGAATATGCACCTTGACCTCTTGGTTTTTATTTGAGAGTTATCTATATGAGGATACCTTTCAGAAATATATAAAATTAGTTTACGTTTTTAAAGAAAATTTTAGAGAAAAAAGAGTATTGACACTATTTCGGCCAAAGTTACGAAAAATCATAATTTTGGCATTTTTAAAATTTAAAATCGTTTATTTTATATTGACTTTATCTTTTTTTGTTTTCTTTTTTGGCTAAAATATAGGAAATATCTTAGTACACACTGCACGGAGAATATGTCGCCAAGTACACCAGAAGAAATCGATCATTCTCACCATAATTTTAATATTATTTTAAAACTTACTGCTAAGAGCAACATACTATGATTATAATATATGATTCCAGGTTACAATAAGTATATTTGTACGTAATCATTATTATGACTCCATTTAAGAATTTATTTTTAAATGGAGTCATAACATTACTTATGATTTTAAGTAATTCCACCATGTTTTTTATAATTTAATGATTTTATGTTATCATATAAAACTAATTTTATTATATTTATAATCTCATTTTATCATGTATATAATTCCATTTTATGATATACATTAACCAATTTCATCGTATATATTATCCCACTTTATACACTATATACTCTCATGTTATCATAAATATAATTCTTTTTTATTATATATATGAACTATTCATATTTATATTCATTTGTACCACGATATGTGGTAAATTCAACATATTATATAAAAACAAACCTTCTCAATTTATATTTGTTCATATATAAACTAAATGAGAATTAATATGTTAAGGAATTACTGGACTGAAACAGAAGAATTTGTATTCATTCAAAAGTTATTAAAGCAAATACAAAAAATTTGATTAATAGTTGTAAAATTAAACAAATTTGTAAACTTAACTGAATGGCTGTTGAATTAACAAAAATATTTATAATACAGTCATAAAATTTCAATTGTGGGTAATCATTAAATGATTAAACCGAATCATAAACGTTGCTATCATGAAAACGGTATTATTGAAATCAATGAAAAACTGCTATATTAACATTGAATAGTTGTGGTGATCATACTGTAACCATGTTTTCCTCTGCATGTAGAGAAGGCAAAACCCCTCTTAATTAACTCTTGGAAAAACGAAAGACTGATTTTTTTAAGTAAATATCTAGAAAACCTGGATGCAACACCGCAGTATTATTAATCTACTAAAAAACTTAATGGACCATTCATATGTAAACCTCTTTACGTAATACTATTAGAGGATATGCAAAAAATGATACCGAAAAGGAGAATCTGTTTGTAAATCATCTGAAAAATGTATTTACCTCGAACGTATCTGATGATGTAATTGAGTTGCCACCTGTTGTACTCCAATTCAGAGTAGTTAAACCCCTTTGTTTTGAGATACAAGAGATGTTTAACTGATCGAAAATTTATTGTTAAAGAGGGATTCTTCCTAAGTGATAAGCAGCCACAAGGTAGTATATTGGGTGCTTTGTTGTATTTAATATACACCTCCCCCAAGAAGCATCTCGGCTCTTGCAAGAACATATATTAGACTTTAAAGATGGTTACGTAAATGGAAATTAAAGGTAAATGAGCATAAATACATTCACATAATATTTAAATTGCGTAGAAAAACATGCTACCATATCATTATTAATAACCAAGTTATTCCCCAGCAATCAAGGGTCAAATTAAATCGGTATCCATCTTGATCGACTTCTTACAGGTAAATGCCATATTGATTCCAATATGGCATTTTAGATTGTAAACTACTTTTATATAACTCAATTTTGAAGACAATATTCAGTTATGGGGTACGGCCTAGGCGTCAAACATGAATAAAATTCATAGATGTCAAAACAAGATTTTGCGGATAATAACTGCGGCAGCAGGGTACGTTAAAAACTCAAATATTCATAAAGATCTAATTCAACACAGTCGTTTAATATTGCTTTAAAATTTAATAAATATATTCAAATAGAGACTGAAATAAAAATCAAAATTAAGTAAGATTTTACTTCTCATTTAATTCATCTAATTATCTACTTGATTCATTAAATAAATTTTTTAATTGGACATTTTTTTATATTTTTCATTTTTTACAATTTTTATTAATTTATTTTTGGTTTTTGTTTTTTTTTTCTGTGTATGTGAAAGACGTAATAACAGAACATACTGAGAAATATTTTAAGAGGCTATGAATTCACCCAAATTCTCTAGCTCGAAACATCCTACTAAGCAATGGATGTACTCGTTAGAGAAGAAGGAATACATCAAACTTGAGGAACTAAAATATACGAATTAAAATATATTTTTTTCCTGATAATTGTTAGACAAAATTAGATATTAATATTTACATTTAAGATTTTAATACTTTTTATTAGTTCATGTATAATTACTGCCATGCCTACACCAATAGTTACGCGAATCTAACCAGACCAGACTATTACAACTTATAAATTTATTTTTAAAAAATGTCAATTCTGTCCCACTGTGACATGTGTAACCATAGAAAATTGTTCACCCGTAAATTCTATTAATTTTGAATTTTACTAAATTTGCAATAAAACTATAAAAAAAAACATATTTATATGTTAAATTTCTATTCCCCAGATACATATTATGATTATTTATTAAATAAGCAAAAAATATAATCTACATAAGAATCTAAAAAAGCATTTATACATACTAAGTATATATTTAATTCATTAACAAACTACGTCAGAGACAAACCACTGTGTCACCTTTATTTAGCACATGATATGTACAAAAAAATGTATTTTTGAATTATGATGACAGTTAAAATTTCTAATTTTAATAAAAACGGTTGATTTTATTTTAAATACCAAGATAAGACCTAACAAAACAAATTAATGACCACGACAATAAAAAAAATAAAATGCTTATGGTTTTTTATAGTTTCGTATAGATTTAGTTGGGAACAAAAAAAAATAGAAACATCGACCCTGTTGTTAAATTATATTATTCACCTTTTCTTGTGGTCATTTAATTCTTCGTTTTAGTTTTTTTTTTTCCAAAACTATTTTTCATTTTTATATGCATCTAAATTCAAGCAACGTGTGCATAGTGTTGTATGTATATAGTTGTACCAGGGAATAATATTTCTTTTGTAGCCATTTCTGTGATTGCAAAATTTAAATCATGCAACTCCCTCGACCATATTTAATCTGTCACAGACAGACATTTGGTTTGGACGGCAAATATGTAGTTCCAAAGTAAGCTATCACGTCCATTTTTACACTCCTTTCATTCATTTATTTTATTTGTCGTGTATTTGTTTTTTCGTTTGTTCTTTTTTGTTTTTGTTTTTTTTTTTTTCATCGAATTTCCTTTAGACTTGTACGTCTTCTTCATCCAAAGCTAATCAAAGTTAATGTTCTTTAGTTTCTGTATTTTATATAAAACAATTTATTGTCTGTTACATTGTTGTTAAATTCATGCAGGGAAAACATTAGTTATGTGATTGCTTTTAGCCAAAACCGAAAATAAGTGAATAGAAAAAAGTGAAATAAGTAAAATTACAATAGAAAATATATGAAAATAAGGTGCAATAAGAGTATGTTGTTCATATAAACTTGTATATTTAAGAAAAAATATTGAAAAAATTTTTAAATTCTGATAATCGAAGAAGTTAATGTCACATAAAACTGTGTAGCTATTATTATAAATTTGCCCCAATATTAATATTCTTCATAACACGTTTTAAGATGTCTTTATTAAATCCAATGATAAAACCACAAAATATTAAAACGCACACAGAAGTCATTATTCTATATATCTTTTTATTAAAAAAATAATTTTGACCAACTTTTGGTCCTAATAAAGTAAAAATGTGAGGAATTTTTGTAAAGAATGTGAAAATAACTTCTAAAAATTTCTAAAGTTTTGTTTCCTGTCCCCTGGACTTATCTATCTATCTATCTATCTATCTATCTATCTATCTATCTATCTTATTTTCATTTCATCACTGCTATATGATAAATTAGAAGATGCCATGAAATTTGGGGGCTCTCCATGTTATTGTTCCCTAGACATTTGTAAACTAATATACGCTTGGCATTTTTTTATAATAGTTCTTAAGATTTACAATATTTAATCATTTCATCTTAACATTTCCCCTGGCAAACGATTAAAAAACGTTATGTTAGATGTACCTAACTTTGAGCCCATTTAACTCCGGCCCTGGGGGGTTTGTTCCGGTCCGCATCCAAACATAACATAATACACTCTTCTGCCACGCGTATACCATGCAAAATCCAACCAGGCAATTCGAAGTTTCAAATTTATTTCCAAAAAAATTCGATTCTGCCCCACTATGTAACGTTGAACCCAATGTGTGTCTGTCCGTCCATGTAAACCTTGTAATCAAGGACAAAGCCTATTAAAATTAGTTATGATCGGTCTATTATTTTACATAGCCCCCTTACAGATGTCCTCTTGAAAAAGAGGTTAACTATTTATAAATCCGTTTTTACAAGATTTTGGTAAAGTTTTCCCTATGTTGACATTATATACAGGTATTAACTGGTTCTATTCTACGCTGCACTTGGGGCAGTCAGCTCTAGTGATATTGTTATGTGGTTGCCTTTAGAAGTGGCTTAATTGAATTCCTTCTATGGATTCTTTGTAGTAGTTGTGCTTCATTTGGTAATTATAACTTTTGTGATACTCTAAATTATGCAGGTTTATAGTGAAATGGTTTTAAGGGTACAATTGAAAGTTTTCGTTTTAAGTGAGATGTTGTTGAATCTCCAAAATTTATCTGATCCCGTCTTTCGTTAATAATAAGCGAATTTAAATTTGTTGTGTCTATTCTCATGGGCTTGTTGTTTCTAGTAATTATTTTTGGGCCGAAATAACGGATGTGCCAATAAAACCCTACATGTGAAAAAAACATCTACATTCATTTAAGGGGTGCGAACGAAAAAATCTTAACACACGTTAAGATATTTAAAATTTGTGCTGATCTCGTTATCTTTGAAAAATATATCAGTTATTATTTTTAATGACAACCATGTTGATTTGTTGTGAGTTTGATCAAAATGAGTAACTAAAAAGATTAAATTAAATAAAAATTTCTCCTACAAATAATTGACCAAAGAATAAAATGTTTCCGTCAAAATGTTTCCAATATTATTAAATAATATCAATAGAATTCGACCATTAATAGAATAACATGGTTCGGGAAGAAAAAGAGGTCCACAAGAAAATTTAATGGATATTGTAAAGAACTCCACACACATTTGGTAGAAAAGCAACCCTGTTAGCTCATGTACTCAGACTATTTGTTGTAAAAACTTAATACTAATGCAGAGTTTGAAATATATATAAAATGTTCAAGATTGCACAGTGGGGCAGAAACTAAATTTTTTGGAAATAAATCTGTAACTTCTGATTGGCTAGTTGTATTTGCATGAAATTTGGTAATGAGGCGTAGTAGAGGAGTGTTCACTGTTAAGTTTAGAAGGGAGATCAAACATACATCCAGGGGCGGAGCTGAAGGGGCTCAAAGTTGGGTACCTCTGACATGGAATTTTTTTGCCAAATTGCTTGCCAAATTTTTGTTGTAGTCCGATTTCAAATATTTTTATAGATTACTGTAGGAACCAATTAGACCTACAAAAAACATGCTTGCATGTCATATTTGTCTCTTATATTTTTTTGAGTTATTTGCATTTGAATTTTAAGTACCTCAATTTTGCATGTCCTTTATCCAGGTTTTTTTCATATATATCCTAGTATTTGAATTCATTTCTTTTTACTTTAGCTGATGAGAGAAAAAAATTATCTATTGAATAAAATAAATTTCAAGTCGACATCTTTACCGAGTTCAAAAATAAACGATTTTGAATTTGAAAATTGCAAAAATTACGACTTCTTGTTTTTTTTTTTTTTTTTTTAAAGTATTTACATCCTTTTCTTCTTTAAAATAAAATTTTCTTTAACTTATCTTCTTTAACTTATCTTAACTTACAAAAAAGACCTCTAAATAAAAATCAAGCCCAATAAGTCAAATGGTCAAGGTACACACCCTCCCGAATTTGAACCATTTTATATGAAAGTTTAGACTTTAGTCTATATTTTCCCAAATCAGAAATCGGCAAACGGAATACAGTTTAAGAATCTGTGATATGTTGTCAAAATCTACGGGACTTCGGAAAAGTGTAGATTTTATAGCCGAAAATGTGAACAAACCATATTTGATATTTTCAGCGTTTTTTTTTTTTTTTTTGGAATTGTGTGATTCCTTTTATAAAATCTTAAAATTTTATTTCACTTTCTCATTTTATACGATAAAGTCTACATCCAACGAAAATTTCTTTAAGATATCTTCGCTTGATATAAAATAAGATACAAAATACTTAGAGTTTCTCAAAAATCGACTTTTTACAAAAGTTTTATTTTAATTTCAAAAATCAGAAAAAGTCTAAACTTGATTTTTTTCATCTAAATTACATTACTAAGCTGACATAGTTCTATGTTATATGGAAAAAGATTGAAATCAATATATTTTATAGAACCAGAACTATGACAATTTAAAGTTCAGCGACTTTTTGGAACAAATAAAGGGGTTACCGGAAAAGGTCTACAGGTTCATAAATAATGATTAGAAAAAAATTATAATTTTCTATAATCTGTAGTATATAATCAATTAAACAGAAAAACCATGAAAACTCTAAGATTCACCGTTGCCAAATTTTTGAATTTCATGTAAGTTAAGATATTTTCGATCGCTCTCTTTTTGTTGATCCCACTGAAATTGTATTCCTCAACTATAAAAAAATAACCCTAAAAATTCCTCAAAATGTAGTTTTTAAGCGAATTGATTAAATAAGAAAAGAATAAAAATATAATTTGTGTAAATTGATGTCGTTAGATGTAAATCTATTGAATGAAATAGTACCTACTCAAACTAGGGGCAAAAGTTGGTAAAAGATAAAATTTGTTTTTGTATTTTTATGTCTAGAATTAATGATTTGTAAATAATTTTTGTTTGCAAGAACTTGACATAGAAACTTTGTTACAGTAAGTTTTAAAATGATATAAATACTAATTTTTAAATTCACACTATTCATCATATATTCCTTCACATTTATAAATTTAAGAATATTTTAAAATATCGGATCTATCTTGGTTTTCAAAATCTACGAAGTGTCTTCTAAATTAGTTTTAGACTAAATTTTGTTATGGTTCATATTTTTCCGCCTTTAGCTTTAAAGATTTTCTATGGTTGTATTTGCAAAACCTTCTAAGAAAAATTAAAATATTGTCTTATTTTTATAAAAAAAAACTCAGCCTTGAACTAAATTATTAAACAAAATAAATCATATTTTATTATGATTACGAAGGTCAAAGAAATTTTTATTTCTAACCAATAAACATAATAATACACTTGCATCTTTACGTGGCACTAATTTTTTTGCCCTAATTCACCATGGAAAATGAACAGTTTTTTGTTTTCTATCAAATTGGCTACATTCACCTTGACGTTCACTTGCTACACTTGTTCTTATTTTTTGTCCACTAGAGGGAAAAAAAAACGCCGTAAAAAACGAAACTCATAAATATTTAGGGCATTATTATTATTATTCATTGTCAAGCCCCCTTCAACAAGGTCTCTCTGATCTTTTGTTTTTCAATTCTTTAAGAGCACAGCAGGACATTGGCCATCATTATCATTAAACAAAATTATGATTTGTGTGTGCGTTCGTGTATATGAATTGTGTGGACGAGTAAATATTTATTGTTGGTTGTATTTTTTAGATGGATGAAGATGATGGTGCTGACAAATATTTTGATTTACAACTTCAACACAAACACTCGCACAAAACACAGACAGACGGAGATAAACCTAACATTATAAAACAGAAATGTAAACAAACATCATAAAAAATAATTCTAATAGTTTAAAACACCCATATATAAATACACATATTTACATAGATACTAATAAAATATACATACACACACATATACACAGATATAGTAATTTTTAAAAAACAATAAACAGACATAAAATACAATTTTATTAATTTCTTCTTGAGAATTTTGTTCTGTTTATGTAAGAAATATAAAAAAAAAAATTGAACTAAACTAGAAACAACAACAACAAAAAACAAAGACTAAAAGATAGAAATAAATAAAATATTAATGAAAATCAAGAAGAAGAAGAAGAAAAAAAAGATATCGAAGAACACCCAAGATAACTATCGTTAAAACACTAACTCTACTTGGAATTTTTACATATTGGTAAAGATCTTTAAGTCATACTAACCAACCAACTAACTAACGCCAGTATGATAGATTCTTCATCTAGAAAGTTTTGAAAGAGTTATTAACAGATTCAAATCAATTTATTAATAGAGAAATATATTTTAGTGTTTTTTGGATTTTTATTGATTTCATAGAATTAAAATTTTATTTTATTATTAATTTCTTATTTCTTACAAAAACAAAAATTTTTTGTTTGTGTTATAAAAATCATACGAAGAAATCAGATAAAGAATATTTCAAATTCCAATAAATACAAAAAATATTTATGGTAAAAAGTATAATGACCTGAAATAATTTTTTGTTAAATTCCATAACTAGGATAGTTGTTAGTTGGCAAAATAAATATTAAGTATCTTATGATTTTAATCTTAATTTATGATAAATTTTTTATTTATAAAAAATTTTAATAAATTTTTTTATTTAAATGAAATTTTAGAAAAATATTAGTTTTGATAAATTTTCAATTTAGAAAACAATGTTATATAAAACATCCCAGCAGTTTATTTGGTGGCGATTAACCCAATTTTAGACAAAAAGATTTATTGGTGTATAATCAGCTGACGCTCTCCACTGATCACCATTGAGCGTATTGGCAATTGGACTTTAAGAAGAATCCAAAATTTTTAAGTGACTCATTGTGACCAGTAAAGTGGTTGTGTACGTCTTAAAGTCACACTTTGTAGCCTTCAAAGTGGCTGTATACTTGTCCTTTTATTTGTCATTTGGTAGTCATGGAGGTGATTGTGTTTACAAAAAGTGACACCATCAATTCATTTCAATTTAGAAATCAGCAGTTTATTTGGTGGCGATAAACCCGATTTTAGACAATAAGATTCATTGGTGTATAGTCAACTGACTCTCTCATCGATCATATTAGCAATTGACATTTAAGAAGAATAAAAAATTGGTTGTGAGCTTCCTAAAGTTACACTTTGTAGCCGCAAAAGTGGCTGTGTATGTAAAAAAGGCCTCCTTTTGGTCATTAAAGTGCCTATTTGTACTTTTCTTGTTCCTTAGGTAGTCGTGGAGGTGATTGTATGTGCCAAAAAAGTGACACTATGAAGACACTGAGATGGCAATAGACTTCCTCCTACGACAAGCCCATGTTAAAGTGACTAGTGGTACCCTAATGTAGTTAGTTAGGTAATTTGTACATAGCTGACACCATTGACTGCAACCTTAGTACCACTTGAGAGCCAGTTGACACCACCACACATACTAAATGTCAATTGAGAGTAAATTTATAATACTCGCAAAATTGCAATCTGTGTGATTAATATTGAAGACTTTAAAACGTAACATACTTCAGTGTGTTCATTCCTGGGCGCCTTCACCGATCCGAAAAATAATTTTAAAAAATTAAAAGTAAACATTTGACTGAAAAATTGTATTGTATTAATCGAACATATCCTCTTTGAACATGTCTTCTTGGACTAGTCCTAGAAGAATGATAACCCCAAATAGAAGTGTAATCCATATAAAGTTCCAAGACTTAAACCGTTCACTTGCCCTGCCATGTGACTAGTTATGAACCTGTGAAACTTCTTTCCACTTAATACTTAAGAATTTAGAATGTGTAAAGCGATGAACTAACGTATTCTAATTCTTCAGAAGTGTGAATTAAAAGAAAGATCTTTACTATTAAAAGCACATGGATGCTGATGAAGAACGTAGTGAATCAGAAAATGTATTCCATCCTCCTAGTGTCTAATAAAATTATTACAATAGTAAACTTGACCCAGAATAAAAATTCAAATTCATTATGATATTTTTCGGCTAGGATAATTTCAAAATGCTTACATTGAACATTTTTCATGTCTTAGACGAATCAAAATAAATACATTTATATTATAAGGCTTTGTCCTTTATGTGCACAAAGTTCAATGGACAGGCAGCCAACCAGACGAAGGAATGATTGGACATCCTTAGAACGATTTAAAATGTGATTCTGAGTGCACTTGTATACTCTAAGGTTGTTGTTTGTCTATGCGTTATAAACTTCAACACTAACGCATAATATATCAACCCAGGCGCAGATCCAGCTCGAGCATTTGGGAAAGAAAAATATAATGTTTTTCTTAACTGTTTCCTTAAATTGTATGATTTAGTACATATTTTTCATTAAGCATTTTTATTTTGGGAGGAAAATTTCCTTTTTTTTCTCCCCGTGTATTCGTGCCTGACCCAACCACTTATGGTGGTGTTGGGTATAAACAGACTAAAAATGTTGGACTAGAAATCGGACAAAATTAGACAAATAAATAATTTATTTAAAAATGATAGGGCTATACCCTTACTCTTATTTAATGGAATATTGTCTGATCCACATTTTAGACAAAAAAATACGTTTTTCACATTTCAGATTATATGGAAGCTAGACGTGTTCCTGCTCCGATTTTTTTTTTTTTTTTTGCAAACTTTGTTTATATTTAATTCAGGATGTATGCGAGGTAGGCGTGTTTTTGCGCTAATTTATACCAAATTTCAAGCAAAACCAGCCGATCAAAAGTTACAGATTTATTTCCAAAAGTATTTAATTCTGTCCCAATGTCCCGTGTACTTTTCTATCCATGGGATTCTTGTGATCAAAGGTCAACATTTTAAAGATATCTTGGTGAAATTTGGAAAGGACAAAGTTTTATTATATTACCCTACACCAAAGTCCTAATAGAATAGCGGTTTAACAATCATAAATACGATATTTTCATTATACTTTTTTCAAATTGTAGGTTCCTAATTAATCATAGCTCACGTATACGAATTTTTATTTTAATTAATTATATGGGCAAGATGCATTGAATGAAATTCTTGGTGTACTTATTGCAGCGATATTGAGATATGTGATGAAATATCCGATTCTACATGATATTATTCTTACAGAACTGAAAATTGAAGATACAAGAGATGTTTTATATTCGGTATAGTGTGGAGCGACATTTGGTATCTTATATGGAACATGCATGTATCAAGGAGACGATTTTATATTCTCTTGTGCACACTGAAGAGAAATGTTTATAGCAGCAGGAAACTAATAACAATGTGACTAATCTACACCAATGTGGTTAAGCAAGCACTTCTCTATAAGATTCCAAATAAGGACTGTGCATGAAAAAAACCTGCATGCTTTTGGGCTTTTAACTTTTAATGTGATGAAAAATTAATAATTCCGTTACCTATTTTAATTTGGTCATTATGTTCACTAACCCTGTGGAAAGTTTTATATTAATAGCCAAACTAGTTTTCCTTAATATGTAAGTTGAACAAAAAACATCTAAATTCAAAATCAAAATTGTTCATAAAATCTTATATCGGCCATATAAAACAATTGCTAGGAAAGCAGTCGTATCGCAAATGTGTCATTAAAATAATCCTGAAAAAAATATTAGATATTTCTTTAAAGACCAAGAGAAAATAATTTATTATTTTTTTTTTTAGAACTTAAACATAACAATATCATTGATAGAAATATGAAATTAAAAAAATAACCCATTGGTTTAGTTCCTAAAAATTACTCTGGTTGTGTAAATTCAAAGATCGTCACTAACAGATGTAAACTTTATGGATAAGGGTGAGACTTACAATCCACCATTGCAGTATCTTTCAGACGGAATTGATTTCTTTCCACAAAATAGATCACATCCCAGTAGGCATTGAAATATGTAGCTTAAATACGGCTATACTCTGTATTTCGAGAGATATACGAGATCCTGTTGTAGACCTCTGAGTACTATCCGTGTAAGAGTAATATTGATATATCAATGACTACGAACAAGTTGTATGTTAGAGATAGATTATTCGAGAGCTAAACGATTTTCAGAGAAATTTATTGACCTAACAAGTCACGCTGCTGTTTTCCACCTTATATGCCGAAGTTGTACTCCTTCTAAGGGAAGAAGGAGTTTCCTAGTCAAATATATCTCTAAAGCTATTGACAATATATATGTAGCTTGGATTTTAAGCGAATCTTAGTTTAATATAATATGTAAAGAGGTTAGTTTATAGGTGGTTTTATGTGAAATCTAGAAACAAAATGATAATTTGTTTAAAAGTTTTAGACAAAATACAAAACTAATTCAAAAATCTGATAACAATCTTACTTTTTTTTTTGTTCAGCCAGTTTCCATCAACATTTTATCTTTGACTATTAATCATATATAAACTTTAATCAGAGTGTTTGGACTTAAAAATTGTATCGTTTAACCGTAAGAAATACAAAACAACAAAATAAAACGCCCCCTGAACAAACGTTCGGGGTTTAATATTAACACGTGCCGTGTTAATATTTGGTCTATAAACAAAAATAATAAATACAGAGACCCACACACACACACACACACAAATACTCTCATAGATATAGATATAAATACAAGCAAACAAATAAATAAACAAATACAAACAAATATTAACCACAATTGTCTAATATGAATAAATATTAACATGAGAACAACAACAACAACAATAATAACAAAATCAAATTTAAACTTGTATTTATATAATAAATGTGATACCAATTATTATTGTCTATATGTGTGAGTATATGCAAGAAGTATTTGGGTTTACATGATACAAACACATACATACACATATAGGAAAAGTATCAATGATTTTGTTGACAAGAAAGACAATAACAAGGACTATGAATTACTCGTAATATTATGTTTAAACAAATGTATATTTCTCTGTGTATGTGTGCGAATGATATTGTTATTTGTTATTGTTGTAGTTATTGTTACTGTTTGTTATCATAGTGTTCATAATCCTTGGCATATTGTCTGTCTTTTTAACAAATAAATATGAAACGTGTGTCCAAACTAAGACGCCTCTAAGACACCCAGTTCAATAACATTTCAAATGTCGTTGATTCAAAATAATCCCGCCTTTTGTTTCATTATACGTTTACGAAAGTGATGGCTTAAAGTTGCTTTAAATATACAATTTATAGTTAAACTGCAAAACCCAATAACAAAAACAACAACGGACTGATTACAAATTGTATTTATTTTGATTTCTTTCTTAATTTTTTTGTTTTTTTTTTTTTTTGCTGTAGATGTTGTTGCTATTAATTTTTTTTCTTGTTATCATTTGTAAGATGTTTCGTTTATGTATTTTTATTTTTCTTTTTTTGGTTCATATCTATAAAATAAAAATAATATCCATTTATGTTTAGTTTTTTTTTGTAGATTGTTTTTATTATTACAATACTATACTCAATGATGTTGTTTTTGTAGTTCTTGTGGTTGTTATTGTCCATATTTATTTTTATTCATTGTTGGTATTCGTACTTGTCATATTGTTTTAGCTTTTACATACCAATTTCATTTTGCAATTTGATTGTGTGACAATTTCTCTCTACATATGTATTTCTAATACCGCTATTGTTGTTGTTTTATTTTCTTATTTTTTTATTTTTTTTTCAACAGGAAACAATAAAAATGTAAACAAATTCGCTGCCACAATAAGATTGTATGATGATTTTTGTTTTTGGGTATTTTTTTTAAAGCCGTTTACCAGTTGTTTGGTATTAGTAAAAGTAAATTTTTATAGATTTTTGTTTTTTTGTTCGTGTTTATAATAATATTTACTATTAACTTATATTGCTTAGATTTGATGGTTATTGTCACTTTTTAGATTTCAAATAAAATGTTATATTTAGGTGGATTATAGTATAAAACTTAACACATATGTATGTCTTTGTAATCGTTGATAAGCTTTTATTTAAACCACTTAAACTGCTGCGTAAACCAAGGTCCGCATAATACAAATTTTTACAATGAGGAACAGAAAAGTTTTCATATCCGCCAGCTGAGAAATTTCAAAAAATGTTTAAGCATAATGCGTCCCTCTTTCAATAGACCTTGTGATATACACTGGTGCATATTCCTATAAACGCACTTAATTTTTTTCTGTATTTTTGTTATCTTTGTGTTCCTCATCCGAAAGTGCAAAATTTAACTTATTTTAATGAGAGACAACTTAACTGGGTACTTTTAGCAAAGTAAACAATTTTTTTGCTTATGTATTTGTTGTTTGTCTTTAAATATTGCGATCAATGTTCTTGGTGCTATTTTAATGGAAGATTTCGTTATAAACGCACACTCGAAATTGTTTTTAAAAAAGTGACCAAAATAACGAGTATATTCAATTTTAGTTTTTTTTTTTTCAACCAAAGGTACGTTTCTAATAGTAATATCTTCAATTTATTGTAACTTTTCCTTTTTAATCAATAAATTTCATCACTTTTAAAGACCTAAGGAAACGTTTTGTGTTCCGATCAAGAAAAGACTCAAATAATTTTTTCACGACCAAGGATCTCTAATAGAGAAATTGGACGTAAAAGTCGGTCGTTCGAAAAGTGTGATGCCGAAAATTTCTTTAAGAAAGGTCAAAATTAGGAGTCGCAAAGATCAACAAAGGTAATACAAAACTACAAGAAGCAAACTAATCTAATTAAACAAGAAGCAACCCCGCAAATAAATTTTGAATTCCACACAAATAAGAATAAATTAAATCGTCCTGTGACTTCCAAACACGTTGCAAACACATTTTACGAAACGATGAAACATAAAATGGAAAAAGCCAAAAAATGTTAAACCAATGCTAAAAAAAAAACCCATAAAGAAAATCGTCTTAAAATTCGCTGGAGAGAGAGTATATAGGGACCGCTCTGATGAGTGGGAACCTAACACACGTCTACTCTGACCCGATAAAAAAAAAGAACATTTCACATATTATACTCCAGGACACCAGCTATCCACTGGCTACGACGTGACAATCTGGACAATCTAAAGTTACCCTTCAATCTCTCAATAAAAGTTCGTACCGAACCAGGAGCCTCGAGAGTTCCAACAGTCTTTATTTTCAATTCATGCGGCAGTGTCTATTGGTTATGTGCGAGTGCGTGTCCTCTTGCATTATATGGCAAGTGCTCAGAAATATTTGTTTTTTTGAATATAACGAGCTGTTGAAGATGCTCTTCTCTCTTAGCGACGCAGAATAAAATGATATGAAGATTGCCATTTTCCAACAAGATCAATGAGTCCTCAGCTCAACCCCATCCGTTTCTACAGCAACGAATATCTTGGTCCCAATGAAGCCATTGATCCTTTTGTTGGGACTCCGCTTGTGTTCTGACTAAACCCAATGGAAAACTTGTGCGGGGATACATGGCCCGTAAAGTTATGCAAATAATGCCCAGAATGAAGCATAAAGACTTGACAGAGCTGAACTTAAGAATTAAAACAAGTCTGGGAGGAAATTGATTCGGATCTGCTTAAAATTAGTTGAATCAATCCAGACCGTATTTTGAAACAATTCCATAACAAAGGATCATCCACCTTATAAATAATGCTACAATGCCAAACATTAAAGTGCGTTTATAGGAAAATACCCTTAGAAATGGCTTGTTAATTATCCAAAAATAAGTAAAAAAAAAAATTAAAGTACCAAATGAATTTTTTTTTTATAAACAATACTTTTAAGTGAAGTCTTAACCTAATTAAACACAAATTTATAGCCCCCAAATATTTTCTGTTTAATTTTTACCTTTTTTTTTAAAAAAAGTAGTGTGCGTTTATAGGAATATGCTCCAGTGTATTTCGTCAGAAGGCAATCACAAACAAATAAATAATAATTTATTTATTTATTTAGTTATTTTTTATTTATTCATTTATTTATTTCATAATTTATTTATAATATTTATAAAATAAAAGATAAAATATTTTATTTTTTTAAAAAAATGGTTATAACATTTATACATTTGTTGTCAATTAAATGTTATATTTGTAATTTTGAATTGACAACAAAATGTTTGTTTGGTATTGGCAACAGGTCAACAGCAAAAATAGGCTTGAATAATTACTATATAGATTTGATGTATTATTCCAAAAAGGAGCCAAATTATAAATTCTATAAAGAAGTTTTTTTTTTTAAATAATCTACGTAAAATTATACATTTTTGCGAAAATGAGCGAATTCACTTAATTACAAATAAATTCAAAAAGTGTCAATAGATCTTTGTGATCGAAGTCTATTTATGATAAAGTAATATATCTGAACAGTTTTTTGTTTTCGATTTTTAAGAATTTTTAACAAAAAACTTGCTATTTTTACGCAAAAACATTGAAACACTACTAGAAATAAATATTTTACAATACGGTATCTTCGTAGAGCAAAAAAAGTTGTCACCTTGTATGAGTTTTCATGAAATTTCTTAGATTTCATCATTCACCTGCTAACTAAATACATATATAACAAAAATATGGTTGGCGAGCAACAATATTTTTATTTTGATTCAACCATGGAAAGGTTATGATTAAATAACATAATTTTCAAACAACCGTTAAATATAACCATAGATTGATAGAACCCGATTATGGTTGCTATTCACCGTATTTTTGCATTAAATGATTCGTATATCTGATATATATGTCTTGCAAATTAATTTCATTGCCTTCGTTATGTTTGAGTTTTATTTAAGGACTGCACACAAAAAATCTATGCAAGCAAATTTGCTTATAAAAACTAAACTAATGGATGAATTTTTTTAAAGTGATATTTTTATTAGTGATTGTTCAAGTTCTAAACATAAATGAATAAATTATTTGCTGTTGGTTTTTTAATATTTCCCAAAATTTATCTACCCAGTAAAAAAAGAACATCCAAAGAAGTCTATAAGATCCAGAACCTGTGATCCAGAAGTAGTGCAAATTCGGATCATTTCCAATGAATTTAACATAGGCTTGTCATAGGAAGATGTTCTCTTTTTTGATACCAATTCAATGAATATAGAGTCATGTCTACGATGTTATGAAAAACTGAATCTTTGGATTTTTCTTTTTATCGCTGCAGGGAAATTGAATGGAATTTATATTTAAACTAAAACTTTTTTTAATAAAATTAATTTTTCGTAACAAAAATATTTGAAAAAAGATTTCTAAAATACTTTTTAATTACATCTTTTGGATTGTTGTTTTTATTTACTTTTTAAGGATCCCGAAAATAT
>MINK01173200.1:17801-28625 GCA_001735545.1 Phormia regina
ATATCTATTGATACTTTGGAAGTAGTGAAAATAAACTTCCTTAAAAATGACTTCTGTTTATTTTTGCTGGGTAATTAAATGTTTTATTGTGTTTCAGCCATTTTTTTGCTCATATATTGTCACTTATTAAAAAAAAAATTGTTTTTATTTAATGATGTATAATTAGTGTCCTTTAAATTATTTTTTACTGGAACATAATATATATTTTATTTCAAGGAATTGCGAATAATGGCTTAGCCTCTTTCGGTACAAGCACTTTCTTTGTTACCGTTAAAATTTTTGTTGTTGTAGGGAGAAGAAGCGGGAGCTGGTCAGATAACACGGATGTACTGTACTCTTTTAGGAAAGGAAGAAATCTTCTCGAATGGCATTCATTCACATAAATTTCTGTGTGAATGGAAACACAAGAAAGAAAGAAGTGATTTTTTGCAGCATATGCGTATGAGTTACCAAATCAATAGCTTTATTGGGAATTTTGATTTCTTTAATGCACGTCACTTTGCTCCCATATTCTCTCTAGTATTGGAGACATAGATTTCCTGGTCAGGAAGTTGAAAAACATCAGCCTGTACGAATGCTTCATCGTCAATTATGCACTAATCATAATTATGAAAGAAATTCACATTATGTTTTTCCTCCAAATTCTTGCTTGAGTTGCTAAAAGGATTTTTTTTTAAATTTTAATCCTTAAAATCGCCGTCATTAAACAAAACTGTTCCCTGTTTTAAAAAGGTGTAGAGTTGTAAAGATCACAGAGCAGGGAAATTTCCCTCACCAAAATGGAAAGTCTTAGTGTAGAATTTGTACTAAATAATAAAATTTCAGGGAAATATTTATGAAAATCCTCCGCCAAATGCTGGGGCTGGATCCGCGCCTGTCATAGAAATACTATAAATTAATACAAAAAATGTTTCCATTACGTAAACCTCGTAATCAAACTTCAGGTCGCAATTATTAATACCTTTTATGGTCTTTGGACGATGATTATTGAAATTAATGGTGATCGATTCATTATTTTACCTTGTTAAATCTTGTGAGGATCTGGCGATAACTGACCATAAATTCCATATAGTATATTATACTTAAAAAACGTATTGATTAAAAATTAAGATTTTTCATTTCGGAGAGAGAAATTTCCCTTTTTCGTTTGTGGCACCTTGTCGTTACACTTATGGACTAATTGACACCTAACTTATCACCAAATTATAAAATTAAAATAATTTAATTATAGTAAATATAGTAAACAATAACCGAATTTTTATCAAATTTTTATTATATGTGACCTGTTCCAACGGACTAATTAGCCAGCTCTAATGATAACCCCATATAAAACTGACAGGTTCCTCTCATATAAATTTCAGCAACAGAGACCGGTCACTAGCACTGAGAACATATCACGTGACTAGTTTTTAACCGGTACTCTTTACTCTAGGCATAGTTAATAGCTGTTTCATTAAAAAATCAAATAGCCGTAGTGTTAACAATAACTCTATTCAATTGAAGCTGCAATGTTAAAATATTTCCTGTCAAATATTTGCGTAATCTGAATTTAGTTTTAGCTTAAAAAATTCGTACACAAAGAGGATGCAAACATTTAAGTATATCTTTTATTAAAGAATCAACAGCAGATACATTTCTTATGACACATTTAGCTTAAGAACCATTTTATTTGACATTTTGTCTCCAGGTTATTTCCCAACAGTTTTCAAATAAAACAACTCAAAATTTCATATATTTTTTTGCACAAATTTTTCATATATATTTTTTTTCTTTTATTTTTATTTTTCTTACTAAATTTATATTTGTTTTCCATTTTTTTTCTTTTCAATATTAATATATAAATTATTTTATTTTTCTTATTATTTTTTTTGTTTTGTTTTAATTAATTTTAGGCTTATTAAATATTAATTTAAATATACACTTAGAAATTAATACAAATGATAATAATATATAGTACTTAGAGATTTGTTTGTTTGTTTGTTTTAAACTTATAGAATATAAATTAACTTACTTAAATTTAATTACCAATTATATTAAAGACTTAAAAATATTTCAAATGATTATGATTATTATAGACAAGAAAATCAAAATAAAATAAAAAATTTCTTAAAAATAAAATAATTAAAGCAATTTGTTTTTGTTTTTGTATATAGAAAATATAATTATAGCAAACTAATTATTATTAGGAGTAAATAAAGAAAGGGAGAAAAAATCAAAATTATTATAAGTAAAATTAATTATATTTAATATTTACATGAAAAAGCCAGAAGAAAAATAAAAATTAAAGTATGAAATAGTATCACAATTTTTTATAAAAATTTTTATATATATATTTTTTTATTAATTAATTTATTTGTTAGATAAATTTAATATTTTATAAGATTTTTGTTTTGTTTTTTTCATTATTTGAGATAAAAATATTTAGTTTTTTTTTTATTAAAAAATACTATATACAAAATTATATATAAAAAGGATTTTTTTTTAATTTATTTTTGTTAATTTTTTTATTGCACAATTATTATGTTTAAATATTTTACAGTTTTCTTTTTTTTTTATTATAAATTTTATATGACTTTTTATTTAGTTTCTTGGGGTATATTTATCGTTTAATATCTTTTTCTTGTTCTATTTGTTATAAATTCGAATTTTGATTTTCCTTATGATTTCTGTTTGTTTGTTGTTTTTTGTTTTATTTTTATTACTGTTTTTTTTTTATTGTTTAATTATTTATTTAAGTAAATAATATTTTAATGAAACGAAATCAGTCTCTTTTTCTTTTCTTTAATATTTATTTAAAGCCATAAATTTTTCGTTAATATTTATTTTAGTTTCTTAAACATTTCTTTTTCTTGTTTTCTGTTTCTCTTTATTCTTTGAAGTTTTTTCTATTTGTTGTTTTTTTAACGAAAAATATTTAGCTTTTATTTTTTCTTTTTTGGAAAATTTGTTTCGTTTTTTTTCTAAAAAAAAATCTTTGGATTTGTTTCAATAAAATTAGTTTCATGTTGTTGATAATGATTGTTTTAACCATAAAAATATAACAATAATGATTTCTTTTTAATTTTTTGTTAACAAATTATAATTTTTTTATGGTTAAAAAACAATTTGTTTAAATGTTTTCAATCATTTTTTTTTCATGTTTCGTTCTGTTTAAAATATTTAATTTTTTTATGATTTTTTTTTTGTTCATTCATCTTATAAATGTTTTATTTTTTTGTTTAGTGTTGTTATTGTTTTTTATATTATACTACATTTATACATCATTTAATATTTTATACATTCATCTTCATTAAAGGTGTAGGTAGACTTTTAGTTGTATTTAGACCTGTAGTGATAATGTTGTACAGTGATTGTATGTATTGGGTGTTTGTGTGTGTGTGTTTATGTATGTGCAAACAAAAACTACAAACACTATCCTCAGTAACGTCATTACAATAACGCCAGCAAAATTTAGCAGCGGCAGTCGACCCACAACCCACTACACAGACTTTATAAACATACATACACACATCCATACATATTTTGTTTTTGCTTCATTCATTTAAAAAAAAAATGAAATCACAAAAACAAAAGTCATCATCTCGTCACTGTCGACAGAGAGACAGAAAAATCTTGTGTTTGTTGTTTTTATTTCATTATTATTATTTTTTTTTTAAAATCATTGTTATCTTCTAGGTATCAGTGAGATCATTTATACGCGAGTGTTTTAAGTAGAAGTGTATTTGTTGTTGGGTATGAGAGAGCTTTGGAATATCCTTGCTACTCTCCTTGATTTAAACAATAGATTTTTTGTTTTTGTAATTTTTAAATTATGTTTTGTTTTAAAAAATTTAACTTAAAAAAAGTTTTAGTTTTACCCTTTACAGCTTTGGTAATTTGGGGGGTGGGGGATGTTAGGATATGTTTTGGAACTCTAGAGCAGAGAATGTGAACTGAAATTGATTTCAATCTTCTTTGCCGCCACTCATCTAAAAATAGAAAAACAATAAGAGAAAAAAATCATTAGTGAAATGTCAAAATAAAATAAAGCAAAAAAATATATATAAAGAGAAAAGCTTATTTTCAAAAAAAATGTCAGCTTAAAAGCTTTGGAGTCTTTTGCTCTCATTTAAAAACAGTAAGCTTTTTAAAGCTTAGCCCAAAAGCTTTTTAACAAATTCAAAGAAAATTGTAGATAAAGCTTAAAGCTAACAAAAATCAAAGCAAAGTATTATAAGAACATTTGTGGAACTTTTAAAGCTTAGCCAGAAATAACTAATAAAAGAAACTTTTTTTTCAAAAAATCTTAGCTTTAAAACTTTAAAACCAATTTGCTCTCGTTTAATAACAAAAATTTTCTTTTTAATGTTTAGCCCAAAAGCTTTTGAACAAATTTAAAGAAAATTCTAGTTAGAGCTTAAGCTTAACGCAGACAAAACAAAAACAAAAGCTTTTCACCACAAAATAATAAAAATAATAAGAATTATTATAAACACTTTTGGAACACTTACATACTTGACTGCTCTATTACGGAAAGTTTCCTGTTCCATATCACGAATTTTATGGGTTAACATATGTTGTTTTAAGTTACCCTGGAAATATAACAAAAATAATGTAAAAAAAAATTAGTAAAATTTATAAAAAACAATAAAAAACTAAAAATAAATTTCCCTCAAACTAAACAAAATAAAATTTAGAAAAAAAAATTATTAAATCTGAACTCACCTTTGTTGTAAAACCACGATCACATATATTACACTTGAATGGTCTCTCTTTAGTATGACTTCTATAATGAATCTCCAAAGCCGAATGGCAGGGGAATGTTTTGAAACAAATGCCGCAAGTAGTGCTGCCTCTGACTCCTAAAAAGAAAAATAGAAAAAAAAACAACAAAACATTAAATATTGCCACATTTATAAAACGTAATTAAAAAAAAAAAACAACAAAAAGCTGCACTCAAAAGAAAACCAAAAAAGCAAACAGATAAAAACAAAAACACAAAAACTAAAAACCATGCACCATATTTATATTGTTAAATAAGAACAAAAATAAATTTGAGAAAAACAAAATGTGTAATAAACAATAAATATAAAATATATATAAAAAAAAGCTTGCTTGATTTCTTTGAATTTTTTAATGTACATATTTAAAAATTTTCACTCACAACTCACCCGATAGAGCTAAAGGATTAAATGGTGCCGCCGGCATAACAGACTGTGCTATTGAATTCATAGCGGTGCACATATTTTGCGTGGAAGCCGGTGGAAACAGCGGGAGATTTGGAAACATGCCAAATGGTGGTCGGGCAGCTGCTACCAATGGATTTGGTGCTTGGGGATGTGGCATTTGCGGTGAGCCAGTAGCTGTAGATTGTCCAGTTGATGGTTGTTGTGTGGCCGATTGGGGAGCATTTGGTGAGAGTTGCGCCTGTGCAACTGCTTCGCGTCTTAGTTGTTCGTGATGCATGGCTACGACGGCATTGTGTTGCATTTGTTGGTGATGTTGTGCTGCAGCCAAGGCAGCTTGTTGTTGCATAAGTTGATGTTGCTGTTGCAAGTGATGATGTAAACTGGGTGGTAGACAATCAACAGCAGAAGTTGGTGGCATAGCAGTAGAGGGACTGATTTGTGGTAGTTTTGGTGATTTGCTAAGTGGTGAAGGTGAGCGTTTGCCCGCATTTGTGGGCAACGGAGATCTAGCACTAATGCTACTATTTGCCGAAGAGGGACCAGCACGTGGTGTTAGATCCAAAGCACCTTGAGACATTTCCGAGGCGGATCTGGCTGGTGATGTAGCACGTGTAGAACTTAAAGGTTTTGTAGCTGATGTTGGACTGGTGGGTGGTGAATTTACCGAGTTTGGATTGGAGGTAGCCGATTGAGGTCTAGGATTTGTATTAACCACTCCAGTGGGATCTATTCTCAACTTTTGTTCGAATAACAAACCTTTAAAATCATCCGTAGACTTTGGTCTCTCACTACCCGGTTCCAAATCATTCGACATGTGATCCGAAGACATGTCATCATCAAAGTCATCGCCACAATCCATTTGATCATCAAAATCACCCTGAGAGGACTCAGAACCCATACCATTATGAACTCCGCTCAAAGGATGCATACCCGGGCCGCCGGGCATGCCAAAGTGAAAAGCAGCAGCCGCAAAGGGATTCATAAAGGCTCCTGGCATCATGGATGGTGGGGGATCACGAATCTCCGCCGCTTGTATTTGTTCAGGTGTTAAATCTGTCGGTTCTCCGGTATGCAAACGTATGTGCTGCTGCAACACTAAAGCATTGGAATATTTCTTATGGCACACTGGGCACTGATGGAAATTACGCATAGGAGGTCTAATTTTGTGCACAGCCATGTGAGTCTTTAAATTGCCTTTGGTGGTAAAGGCACGACCACAAATACGACACTTGAACGGTCTTTCCCCTGTATGGGTGCGGTAGTGCATTTGTAAAGCACTTTTGCATGAGAGCACACGATCACACACAACACATTGGTTAGGATCGGTGATTTTCTTATTTTTCATTAATTCCTTAAGTTTCATGGTTTCCGAGGAATTCGATATTTCTATGAAATTCTCCCAAGAATTGTCGTTACTGTGGGGGCGAGGCAATAAAGCCATATCATGAGGTTTCATGGGATTAAAGAAAGGAGCTCGTGGTATATGTGCGGGTGATCTTATGGGTGAATGTCTTTCAGGTGACAAAGTTTTGGTAAAATTCAAAGGAAAACGTTCAGCAAAAAAGTCATCACGGTGATGCATAGAGGGTGGCAACTGGCCAGGTGTTGGCAAGTGATCGAAATGATGTTGAGAACCCGGCGAGGGTTGGGGATGTAGAATGGCAGGAGGTTGTATGGGTTGTACTACCGGCGGTAAATGTTGTGTGGTGGGTGTTTTAGAGGTGGGTACAGGCGGACTATTAGGTACTTGGGGTAGGGAATTTATTGAAGGTGAATGGACAGAAATGGCGGGACTGCTTGCAGCTGGAGCTGGTAAAGGACTGTGACCTCTTTCTTCCATATCATCGTGTACAATTTCACAGTCATCTTTTTCCTCTTTAATCTTAATATCCAAAGGAGGTGGTGACTGAGTTTTGGCTGCTTCTGTGGGAGGTGTTGATTTAGTGGCTACCTCATCTTGTTCTTCCTGCTCTTTTTCCTCGCAAATCTCCGATTTTATTTGGGTATTTACGGGAGAACTGGGTTCTGAAGTTTTACTTAAATCAGTGGGATTTTCTTGATTTTTACTTAAAACTGCTTGGGCTGCTGCCTGAGCCTGTACAGCAGCTTCACCTAAATTTCCAGGAACTTGAGGGAAGAAAGGATTGTTGAATCCTGCTGCACCTGATGAAGCCGTTAATGACTTCAAAATATCCATGGGAGGTCTATAGAGATTTGCCAATCCTGGAAAATTGTTAGAAGCTCCAGGGAAATTCATTGTTGGCATTTGACTGGGCATTTGTTGTGGCATGGCGGCAGGTGTATGACTGGGAGAACTGTCCGGTGACATTTGATCCAATAGAGGTGGATGAAATTTGTCCAAGTGCTCTGGTATGGGGGTGGCATTCATAGGTACATGAGGAAATTTGTGGGCATGTCTTTGAAAGTGCACTTTTAAATTTCCTTTGGTGGTGAATCTGCTGCCGCAAACATTGCACTTAAAGGGACGTTCACCTGTATGAGATCTAATATGGATTTGTAAGGCAGAATCTGAACCAAAGACTTTACCGCAATAACGGCATCTGTGCTTAAAGAAAGGTTCATTGCCGGCCTTGCCATTCTTCTCTTTGAAAGCAAATTCATCAGCCATATTATTGGCTAAAATACCCTGAGAAGCTGAATCCAATACTTCTTGGGCTCTCTTTTGCAGCAAGTCCAGAGAGTTGGGTTCAGGCATATCATCGTGATGAGTGATAATGGAAGAGGCTAAATTTGAGCCAAATGGCAAAGGCCTATTTTCCATATCCTTCAGCTTATCTAAAGCATATTCCGAACTTTTATCCATACTGAGGCGTCTGGAGGCAGAAACATCCATATCTTCGGCACTATCAGAGTCACGTTTTCTTTTAAGGGAATCGAGGGGAACACCAGCATTTATTAAATGCTGTCTAGCCTTATCCTCAGCCATGCGAGCCTCTGCCTTTTGTCTTAATTCCATTTGAGCTATACGCTCTTCTTCCTCATAGGTATCTTCCTCACCATTCTCTACTTCCTCTTCTTCCTCATCGCCATCCATTTCATTAGCCTCCTCTCCGGTTTTGGGTTGATTCATGGCCAATTGCGATTGCAGCTGTTGTATCAGTTGTATTTGGAATAATTGTTGTTGCTGCAAATTAAAGAGAGTTTGTTGCAAGAAAGCCAATTGTTTCATGGCAGCCTCATTATCCTGCCCCGAAGCACCATTTGCTATAGTCTTGGCAGCCACTTGGGCTATGGCCAATTGCATATTCTTAATAGCTTCTATATTAACAGGAGCAGCACCAAATTGTTGTGCTAAAGAGGCAGGCAAAGTAGGTGTAGTAGATTCTGTTTGTGTACTATCCATTTCTATATCTTTGTTAAGACTTTTTTCACCACCTTCCCCTAATGAGGTGGCACTTTCTTCCATTTCCATTTGTGTGGAAGATTTTTTATTTTCATTTTCTGGCTCTTCTGTAATGCTTAGATCCTTATTAGGATTTTCCAATTTTTGGGTAGTCAAACACATATTTTCTTTAGTATTTAAATTTTCTTTTTCCTCATCTTGTATCATAGATGTTTGGGGATCTTTAGCTTCTGCACTGGCCTCTTGAGCTTTTCTTAAGGGTTCTTGACTTTCATTGAGATCAGGAGGTGTAGGAGAGGGAAATTCTTGATCTTTTGGATACGATTTAGAAGGTGTATTACATTCTTCGGTTTGTTGAGGAGATTGTATTTTTAACTCCTGTTGTTGATGTTGGTGTTGTTGCGGTTGCTGTTGCTCCTCCAAAGGCATTACTATGTTATTATTATGATTAAGATCTGCTGCTTCTGCTTCTGATTCTTCTTCTTGTACTCCTGTTACTGAGCCTGTCGCTGCTGATGTTTGTTGTTTATCGTTAATAGTGGCGGCGGGTGTTTCTGTGGTTGTGTTAATTTTATTAACATGTTCATTACTAGTGGCCATATGTGTTAATTCTTGTCTATCGCAATCACTATCTTCATTGGCGGTTGTAGCAGCCAAAGGTGAACATGTACCATTCTCTTCATGATCACTGCCTGAATCTAAAGGTTAAAAATAGGAATTTTTTTGAAAAGAGAAGAGGGATTAATTATTGTTGCTATGATAGAAATATATAAACAAATTTTTCTCATGATTTTGCATGTCAATAACTTGTTTTTTGTTTTTTCACACAATTCATATTAATTTTTCATTTATTCTAAACAAAATTTCAGTTATTTTTTTTAAAGGCAATTATTAGTTGAGTTTTTTTTTATAAAAAATATTTAGAAGCTTCTCTTTTTTTTATAGAAAAGCCTCGTTAATAAACTTGTCCCTATATAAAGCTTTTACTAGCTGTTTACATTTTAGCTGTTTTACACCTGTATTTACCTAACCAGTAGTAGTTACTTGTTGTGGCAACTATCATGGTAACATTTATTTTAGCTTACAGCAGAAGCAGCAGCAAGTGTTTTAACATTCCACATACGTTGCAAGATGAAAATGAAAAAAAAAACAAAACAACCTGCTTTCTTTGGTTTACTTGGCTTTTGTTGGGTTATAATCTTATAAAAACAATCTTTACTTCTATGTGAGGAGTTATACTCGCCTAGTTGCAAGTAAAACTGTTTTATTATTTTAACTTTTTTTCTCATTTTTTTTTTTGCTGGGGACTCTTTGTTAGTTTTTTTTTTTTAGTCTATTGGCATATGACTTAATCGTTTGAGGCTTTTTTGGTTTCTGTTTTGTTGCATGCATACTACACATGTTGCATACAATTGCATTTACTATATATTATATAGAGAATTGTTGACTATCATGTGTTTGTTTGTATGTATGTCTGTTTGATAGTATATTTGTTTGTTTGTATGTTTGTTTTGTTTCTTTTGTGGTGTTTAGAGTTTGTAGGCCATGATATTGTTTTTTTTGTTATTGTTGCTTAATGTAACAATTAGTTTTTCTTTATAGATTTTTATTTTTGTTAATAGAAAAATTTGTAGATTTTTCGCACTTTTTATTGTTTATTTTAAAATAAAAATTGTGTTCATGAATTCATTCTAATTTGGTGTAAAACAAGATGGGAAAAAGGATCATTTAGTTATAAAAAACCTTGTTAAAGGTTTCTGTTTTACTTTAAAACAAAATTAACATTTTATTTTGAAAAATTGAATAAAATATTACATGTAAATATAGGCATTACACAGACATATTATTTATTGGCTTCAATTTACTTAAAGATCTTTTTTTTCTAATTTTTTTTTATAAAAATGTTGATGATGAAATTCCTATTTAATTCATTTTTTTTTTTTTTTTTTTGCATAAATTTAATTTTGAAGTTATTTTTTTGGTTTTAGGGTTTATGAAATTTTCATATCACTTGAAATAAATTTTATGGTAGTTTTTTTTTTTTTAATTTGCATATAATTTTATTTTATTATTTCGTTTAATTCTATTTGTTCGTTTCATTTTATCAAATATTTATACACCATGTGTTCCTACAAAGTATGTTTTTTTTTATATTTTTTGAATTTTTTATTTATAAATTTAAAAAAAAAATAAATACATTTTATTGGGGTTATCATACAAAAATGCAAAATAAGCCAACCACGTTAGCAAAAAAAAAAATATTTTTTTAAAATATACCCAATAGTAAAGGTT
>MINK01173201.1:0-15101 GCA_001735545.1 Phormia regina
GACAATTCTGTTAGGTTTTTTGTGAGCAAGTTGGAGTTCTAGTTGTTTTCTATGGTTTACAGTGCTATTCTCGGTCGAGTGACAAATGAAGTTGTTGTGATAGTAAAAAAATTGTGACAAAAAGACAAATTTTTCTATTCTGACTTTCAAGAAAAATATTGTTCTATAAATTTTTAGTGATAGTTGTCACCATAGAATAGAACTAGAAGTTTATGAGAGAGCAACCCTATACTAAATTTTCAAACAATTTACTAATTTTTTTGAAAACATAAAAACAAAATATATGTGACTACATGTATTTTGTTGTTGTATGAATTAGATTATTGACAATTGAATTTGGTTTTTTTCAAAGAGTAACAAGAGACGAAATTAACTGTCAAAAACCTAAGTTGGTTATTAAAAAAATACATGTAATCAAATACTTTTTGTTGTTGCCAAAAGAATATAAAAACTAATTTTTGTTTACAAAACAACAATTTTTTTTAATTGTCAATCGAGAATTTCGTCTCTATATGTTACTCTATGGGTATTTTCTCTAACATAAATATCTAGTTGTTAATCTATGGTTGTCACACTCATAAAAGTATGTGATAATAACTAATCAGTGACAATTGTCATGATTAGAATCAAAGTTTTTTGGAAATAAATCTGTAAATTCTGATCAGCTTGTTGGATTTGCATAAAATTTGGTATATGTATAGCAGAAGAGTGTAAAATGTTAAGTTTGGAAGGGGAACGGAACTTTTTAATCGCATGCTAAATTTTTGTTTCTCGTCCAATTTTAATACTCTTGTCTTGAAAGTTATCTTCACAGAGAAGACGTTAAGATAAAAAACAAGCCAAATAACTGAAATGCACAAAGTACACACCCTCCCGAATTCGATCCATTTTATATGAATTTCGTTAAGATATCTTTAATAACAAAGATTTTATTATATATAAAATATTTAGAGTTTCCCAATAAACCACTTCCTCACAAAAATTTTACTTTAATTAAAAAAAATCAGAAAAATTATAAACTAGATTTTTTTTCATCTAAATTAAATTGCTTAGCTGAAATAATTCTTCGTTATATAGAAAAATATTTATTGCCACTCTAAAGTTTATTAAGTCACTAAAAGGAAATTGAAAATTAAACAGATGATATATTTTTAAAATTTTTTTGTTATTGAAAACATATATTAAAATTGAAGACTATAATTTAAAACTGAATTGTTGAAATTAAATTTTTGTTCGACATAAAAAACAAGTAATTAATATATTTTTATGTTTTACCGACTCCAAAAAATATGTAATATTAATAAAAAGATTGAAAAAAAAAAAAATAATAAAATTAAAAAATAAAATAATAATAATATTTCCAAAAATCTGATTTCTAGTAAGTGCTTGCTAATTTGCTTTCATGTAATGTAGAAAATATGTTGTTATCATTGAAAAGTAACTGTATCCGTAACTACATGCCATTACCAAGTTTTTGCTGGGTAGTTCTCGTTTGATCAATATTTTGAAAAAAAAACTAAAATTTTTACAATATACTGAGAAGGCACGTGGCCATCCAAAAAATTATGATAAAAGCTCTTTATTATAAGTAAAATTTTTTTAACAAACACCGAAAATTTTGTTGCCATTCAATTTCGCATACGTTATTCTATGGTTAGAATAGAAAGGGCTTAAAGCTCTTGGCATTATAAATTTACAAAATAATAAAAGAAAGGTTTCATGTGAACAATTTGTAGTTAAATTAAACGATTTATCTTTGAAATTTTTATTTAGACATCTACGTAAGACATTAAACATATATATACATACATATAGCGATGTAGAATTCTTAAACAAATTAAATGTTCTAAAATTTTCCATGATTAATGTTATCGTTTTCTTTAACACTCACCTCACTTTATTCATAATTTCACTTCCAGCATTGTTGAGTAAACAGTTTTGTAGGAAATCTTCTGGTATAACTAATCGTTCACCCAAAACTTTACGCAAATCTTGTATTACAACTTGATTACCCAAAGTTTTGGGACATTGTTCCACACCTGTGCGTATCATAGTCTCCAAAGTTTCTTCCAAATAACTTTGTATAGTATAACTTAAATCACTAGCAATACGTGTAAGTTTCACCTCCACAGGATGTGTTTCACAACGTACAGATTCTTGTAATTTTGGCATTAACTGTTTACAATTCTCAGCATCTTCAATAAGACGTTGAACAGCAGATGACGAAGTCGAATCATTGCTACTTTTAGCAATTGAAATAGTATCTTGAGTTTCGGCCACAAGTTTATCCACTAATTGATGGGTAGAAGAGAGCAGAAATCCATGTTGTAAACGGAAACCTTGACCTGTAGTACGTTTTAGACCGTTGCCATTACGCTGTAAAAGTTCTTGCATTTTACGCATTATAGTATCCGTTTTGTCAGGATGATTTTTTAAATGTGGTGCTATATCGAATACAGGGAATGGTATATTTCGCATGGTATAATTATTTTCGAGAGCATAAACTATGTCAGCATAACCTTGCAGGGTTATATTGTTCTTATCCATATAGATAGTACGTAATTTATTATTAATTTGCAAAGCCTTGGCCAATAAACGAGCACCTACATCACCCATATAATTTCCAGAAATATCTAATTTTTGTAAACTTTGATTGCTACCTAAAGCATTTATAAAATCGTGTATATCATTTTTGAGCTTATTTTCTGACAATACCAATTCAGCCAAGGGAAAATCATCTTTTTGTATTAGACTGACTAAAGCATCCATTACAGTGGGTACATGTTTCAGTTTCATGCCTGTTAAACTACGGCACATATTCAATGTGCGTATTGAGGGGTTCTTAGAAATTGCTAATAATACAGGAGCTAATTCAACGTCCAAATCTGTTAAGAAATAAAATAGACAAATTAGTTAATTGCATATAATGCTGTTATAAGACAAACGACTTACTATTGTCACTTATGTCTAAACTTTGTAAAACACGAACTCCATGTATGCATGATTCTAAAACATGTGCACCCTGGGCACCTAAAACATTGCTGCTTAAATCTAAGTACAGCCCAGCTGTTGACTCATTGCATGCCAAACCAAGTAGTAAATTTCTATTATGTAAGAAAACTGAAAATGATTTGTGATAATTGAAAAAATGATAATACATACTTTAATGCTTCCATTGGCAATTTACAACCGGCTATATTTAAATGCTTTAAACTTAATGTACTGGTAAAGAATTGTTTGAACGATGGTGGTATTTCTTTGCCTTTTTTTGTGCTAAACGAATTATGTGAAACATTAAGATGAGCTAAATGCGTTGCACAACCACGTAAAAGGGCACCAAATAACTAAAAATATATATTTTTTCGTTGTATAAATTAATAAATTTAGGTAAAAAAATATAAATATATATATATGTGAAGGAATAAACTTACATTCTCTAATGTTATATCAGTCGAAGAGAGATCTAAATATTCTAAAACATTTGGTTGTGCTAAAAAATTGTGTAAATTCTAAAAGAAAACAAGAAATTTTTGTATTAGTAAATAATATTTTTTTTTTGTAAAATTTTTAGACTTACTGTTATATCATCTTTAAGACTGTTACCACTTAAATCTAAATACGTTAAAGAATTTGAAATGCTTTGATTGAGCGACAATGAATGTGACATCTGATTAACACCCTTAGAGGTAAGGCCACAATGAGCTAATGCCAATTTGCATAAACCTTTTGAGACTTTAGCTATGGGTCCTGCTAAATGTATTGCACCTGTAAAATTTATTATTTTTGAAGAAATTATTTTATTATTTACTGTAGGAATTATTAAATATTAATATAAATCTAAAAAAAAATCACACATTTAAACAAGCTTAACAAATATGATATTTGTTGTTATGTATGTATATGTATTCTATTCGATATAAGTTTGATTGATTGAATGATTCAGTCATGCAAAACATAGACAATCTTTAAAAGAACATCATGAGATAGAAGTAAAAATTTGTATTAAGCATGAATTTATATGAAGTCAGTACATTTAGAACTAATTCTATCAGGCATGTGATGAAAATCGATAGTTTTTAAATCGAATCGATTTGAAAAGTTGTGATGAATTTCGATTGATTTCATGCAGCTCATGTGAAAATTGACTAACTATTTTTTAGAGAAGTATAAAAAAAAGTTTGTAATAAAATCTAATAGAAAGTGATTAAAATTTAATTTTTATTAATAAGCAAAACGATAAAATAAAAATAATACACATTTTTTCGATTTGAGATCGGTTCGTTTTCTATAACATACCTGTATAGAATGAATTAATTATTAATTATATTTCTTTAATTTTATTTTTAATGGTTAAAATTCCAGACCATAATACAATTTTAACGAGTAGAGGGATTTAAATGTAATTTTGGGAGAATATAGATAAACTAGTTCCAAAATTAGAAAATTCAGTTTCTATTTTTTGCACCAAATAGTCCAAATATCTCATTAAAAATGTCAACGTATCATTATCAGAAGCGTGGCTTATGAAATGTGTATTTAGTGAAAGCTATGCAAGTATTACAACAATATATATTTTTTAATCTTCGTTATGATATTACATAATATCATAAATAATTATTAAAAAAATTATCTTCAAAATTGATAAAGTTCGAATGTGGCTACTAGTAGAGTGTTCCTCCAAATACATAAAAAGGATGATCTAGAGGAGAAAAAATTGAAGTGAAATACTATTACCTTTAAAAAAAAAAATGAAAATGTGTAAGCGTTTTAATTTTAATATTATGTGTCTTTTTATAAGAGCTATATTTTTATTTAATTCTTGCATCAATATTATTTAGAATTTTGTATCTAGAGCAATGTAGCCAGTGGATGTTTTTGAAATATTATCGGTTTTTGAAAATCAGAACATTAAATTACATAGAACCAATAATTTAGTTAGTTAAATTTCTTAGTTAAAATTTTTTTATTAATATTAGACTTTTATGTTTGTCTTCAGAGATTTCTGTAGAGTTATATGAATATAATGAAAATGAGAAAAATTTTCTCTTTTTTTTTGATATTGTATTTAATTTAGGAGCTTATTTCAGAAAAGTAAACTTCTGTCAGTACCGATCTATGGAGTTAAAAAAAAAACGACTAAGTGCTTTCACCGTGTTTGTCATATTATTTATTTAACGATTTCTGTAAAATGAACCATATATTTAAATGTAAAATAAATGTTTCAAACTTTTGCCGACAAGTTTTTTTGCTCGAATTTTAAAAAATTATGATGATCATGTTATGTAGAAATAAAAATGGAAAATAAGTATAAACATTTTAAAACATCAAAAGCGTTCGTTAATTTAATCATAAAACAGTTTTTAATAAAAATATGACCACCTGAAACAATTTATGATTTTTTGTCTCTCATTATATACAAATAAAATTTTAAATATAAATCCAAGTTTCTTATAAAAACAATAAATACATTTATTGTATAAAATAATATTCGAATAATTATTAATAATAATAATAATATAAACATTGCTTTTTTGCAAGGAGACAATTTGTATGAATTTAGACAGAAAATTATTTGACAATCATTTTATGCTGGATGGTAAGTTAGTTCACAAATGTTCTTTTATTTTTCATGCAAATAAGCAATATTTTTGTTCATTAATAGTAAATGATTTAGCAAAATAAAATTGGTATTTGTCTCTTAAAAATGTTTAAAAATAAATGTGAAAAACAATTAAAGTATAAATACGAGAAATGAGGATGACATGGATATAAAGCGTTAAAAAAAGCGTTTAACAAAATACTTAAATCCAATGAAATGTGAATTATACATTGAGATTAATTGATTTTAGTTTGTTTAGTTTAAATTTTTTGCTTTCATTTTAGTTAATCAAACCTTGCACAATATTTCCAAGTAGGGCGCATAAAGAGCTTGCTCCTACATGTAGGTTAAAGAAAAATATTGGAAAAAATAAAAACATACGGAAGAAGAAAAAACAAAGCAAGGAGGGTATAATTTTTTTCGCTTTATACAACAATTAAATTAAAGGAATTTGATTAAAAATGAAACAGAGTAAGGATCATAAATAACCAAAAATATATGTAAATAATTTTAAATTTTAAAATAGATTTTTTCGTTGTTTAAAATACAGTTTATATATCAGTAGATACTTATATCAATAAAAACAAAAAGTTAAATAAAAAAAGAATTAAAATATTTACTAACCTTTATCCTCAATTATATTATGACTTAAATCAATAGTACGTATTGCAGGACTATTATTTGTAATCACAGATACAGCCAATTTATGTAGAAAATCAGATCTGAAAAAATAGATTATGTATGTTTCTTATTAAGTGAAAATATCTTTTTGTTTACCTTAAACCTAACGCTTCCAAATGTAACTCTTCGAGCCACATAGAACGTTTGAGCACATGTAATATACGTTCTAATGTTTCATTTGATAAACGCATATGTGAAGCTTTTAAGCCACGAAAAAAAGTATTATATTCCAAAGCCGATACTATGGCCATTAAGTCTCTGTAATTAAATAATAGTAATAGTAATAATAATATAAATTTGCTAAACAAAAATTTTTAAACCTACTTTGGTTCTAAATGATCAAAATCACGTAAATTTAAAATTCTAGTATCATGTGATAAATAAATGGTATCAATATCCCAAGCAACCTCTTCTCTATAGGGGACACCATGGAAATCACACATGCAGGCGTATTGTGTACTAAAACCACCACATGGACCAACATTGCGGGGATCAGAAGGTCGAAATTCTTCTGAAAATATTGTTTCTCTTTCCGGTGGTTGTATATCAATCTATAAATTATAAAATATTTTATTTTTTATTTTAACTGTTAAAAGCAAAAAATGTAAGAACATGAAAAACATAAATATTTCACTATTTAACATTGTTAAAAAGTTTTTAGTTACTTTTTGTTTTTGTTGGTATTTGTAGGTCTGTGTGTATTATTATTATTATTCGTATGGTTAAATGGCAACTTGAGAAGTAACTGACCTATGTTGAAGTGGTTTTTTGTTTTCACAAAGTAAATAAATGTTTATTATTTGACCAACAAGAACAACAACCATTGTATAAGTAAATAGTTATAAAGACTTTAAACAACTTAAAATTATTTACAGGATATATAAAAAGGCAATTTCGTTTCTCTCCTTAATTGGTATACAAAACTGTAGTTACAATTTTAGTTTTGTATTTATAATAGTAATTTTTTAAATTGAATTTTCATTAATTATAAAATGTATATCAATACAATATAGAAAGATTATGAATTATAGAAGTATTAATATTATTATGAGAATATTTTAATTTATTATTAAGTTATAATGCATTTATTATTAAGTTATAATGCATTTGTTATTAAGTTATAATGCATTATAAGAGTGTTACAACATTTTATAATACATCGCGTAATAATTTAGTGATTAATTTTTATATTCGATTATAGCAATATTAAAATAAATTATAATACATTTGTTTGATTCACAATGTCTGCTATATGTCGTATTGTCATATTATCACAAAATTTTATCAAAGAAAATCAGTAACAACATTTTTTATTTATTGAAACATTTTATGACAATTTTAATAGTTCTATCATTTATATAAAAGAATTAAAGTAGTGTTATAATTATTTATAATCTTAAAATAAGTTATAATACATTAGAGCAATGATGTAATTAATTAATATGAACTATAGCAGTTTTATAATTAATAATAATAATGCATTATAACAGTGATATAATTTATTATAATACTTAACAACAATATTATAATATGCACTATATTAGTGTAAACAAACATTTTATAATGTACATAAAAAATCAAACATAATAGTATTATACTTAATACATTGTTATAACTATTTTATAAAAGTTTTAAAACCGTGTTAGTAGTATATTAAGTACTTGTTGTATCTTTTTTACCTACTTGTGGTATGTTTTGTTACTCTATAGAAAATGAACTGGAATTTTAAATATTTAACAGAATAGTAAAGTATTTAAAATTCCAGTTCATTGAAATTTATAATATTCGCTACAATCATTTTCATGATTTAATTTTAAAGTGCATGTTCGCTTACACTAACAATTAATTTGAAAATAATGAATTTCATAAAAATTTATCGCATTTATATGAGGTTTGTAAAATGTTTAAGTTAAGTAAAAATTAATTGTCACGCGAAATAATGTACGATAAAGCATAACAAAATGTTTGAGGTTTATTTTAACATGTGTTATGTTTAGGGTTGCCAGTTGGGCTGGAATCAACTGAATTTTACAGTTTTTTTTTTAGATTTTTCCGTTTCCAGATTAAATTATTATAATACTTTGCAAAAACAAAAGCAAATCATTAAAGAATCTCTTTAAATGATAGTATAGTTATAAAATGTCATACAAATATAATGAGGAGTCCCAGAATACTAAGAATATTCATTGAACTCGCTAATTCTTTTATATCCTAATTGTTCATATTGTACATCTTTATCAAATTATATAGATAATGCTATCAATTAAAAGTTATTAAAGGTGAATTTATAAAAATATTTTTTTTTATTTCTACTGCACAACAACAAACTTTTGAAGATGTTTTCACAACAATTTTCAATTTCAATATATAATATCCAAACTATTAGATGGAATTCAAAAATTTAATTAAATCCAAGACAATGTTCAGATTTTTTCTTTAATCTAACGTTAAAGAAAAAATCTGTGTATCTGGACCTGGCAACACATGTTATGTTGTTTATTCTTTTATTTTCATAAATTTAAAAGGTCTTAAATAATATATGTATATTTCATAAAGAAGCGATTTTTTAGAATTTGAATTTAAAAATATTCGGCATTGCTCAACACCAATTTCAAAATGCATAATGAATAATACACAAATATTATTAGTTTATACAATTATTTAATCACAATTATTATTATATAATAATAATAATAATAATATTATTATTATTATTATTATTATTATTATTATTATTATTATTATTATTATTATTATTATTATTATTCAAATTTAACAAATAAATAAAATTAAGTGTACCCTTTTTTAGTTTTTTCTTTCAATTATGCTTAGCATAATAAATTATATCAAAAGCGGAACATAATCATAATCTCAGGCGTAAATTACAAAAATTTATATATTCTATATGTAGGTCTTTATGTCAATATACAAACAACATAAACCCGTGTTAACAAACAAATCGTCTGTCTACTGTTATAAATAAGAAAGATTCAGAATCTCAAATGGCTTTAAGTATAAACTTTAGAAAAAAAACGAATTACATATAAAAACAGGTATGAATGTAATACAAAATAAAATACTCAGTAGTGTGTTACAAAGTGAAAAAAACTTCTATTTGCCTGTCTGCTTGATTTTTTCTTATTTACTTTGTAAAAAATTTATTCTCAACTTTCTTTGGTGCCATATTTAAATGTGTATAAAGCAAAAATAAACGAGAGAAGAAGGTATAGTCGGTCAAGACCGACCATATGATACCTTACACCATTGCCTATGTGTACCAAAATTCGGGACGGAGCCAATTATGGACCTACACTTGTATTAAGTGGAAAATTAAAATATTACATCGATACTAAGATTCACATGTATTTGTGCACTTTTTTTGATTCCCGAAATTGGGTCTTATATGAGAGCTATGGCAAATTATGGACCGATCTTGATGAAATTTGGCACATAGATTTATGCTTACATAAAACTTATTTGTGTCAAATTTCATTAAAATATTTAAATTTTTAAGTATTTTTTAAGTATTTTTGAGTGTTAAAACTCTATTCCGGGAGAACATGGTGAAATAATGGGCCGATCATTACCAAAATCAATAGGCTTCGTTCTTGTGCCAAAAAAATCATATGTAATAAGTTTCATCAAATTATCTCTAAAATTGCGACCTGTACTTTGCTCACAAGCTTTACATGGACAGCCAGCCAACCAGAAGGACGGACGGACATCGTTAAATCGACACAAAAAGTGATTCTGAGTAGAACGGTATACCTTAAGGTGGGTGTAGGAAAATGTTTTCTCTGCGTTACAATATTTGCACAAACACATAATACCTTAACCACCTATAGTGGTGTAGGGTATAAATATGTGAATTTTAAGAAAATTTGCTAAAGTAGAACACATGTTTTGTATAGGTTTGAAATTGGGCTTATAATAAAAATTGGTACCTAAAAAAAAGGAACTATAAAAATTTTATAAATTTTTATAATGATAAGAATGATATAGAGTTAAGTATTATAATTGAGTTAAATTTAAATTCTTATTTCATTATAATGTTCATTATAAAATTCATAATAACAATCTTATAATTCATTATAAAGATTGGTAGTAGTGTTATAACTTATTAAAATACACTATAGCAAGACCTAATGTAACAGTACTATACTGGTTTTCTTATTTGTGGTCATAAATACCTGTTGTATATAATTTTGTCAATATAATATTTTTGTACGCAAGGAAAATTATTGAACGTTTAGTAAAAGGTGTTGTAAATTTGAGAGAGCAAAAAATGCAACTCTAATAAATCAACATGATTTTTCAAATTTGTATAAAAATTTTTATTTACATAATTTATAAAATACATGAAATCTGCAGATAATATAAATATTCCTATTTCGAAATAACGCAACAGTTTCGATTGTTATTGTGATGGAAACAGCCGCTTAATATATATATTTTTTTTCGCAATGATACGCATTATCGAATGTTAGGTATCACTTTAATGTTCAAATATCCCTTAATTTTGGTTTTGAAACAAATTCTATTGGAGTATTGCCCGTCTTTACTATTGGATATTGAAATTGAATTAAGTATGTCTAGCTAGGCCATCTAAAATCGAAATATAAACGCTTAGAATTGAATTAATTTAAATTATCTTAAAAATAATACGATATAATACGAAGATGTTAGTTTAATTTACGTATATAATATGTGTTATGTTAGAAGGGTATCCAGTATTAATTTTTACCGGCATGATCTTTTATATATGAACTACTTATTAATATTATTTCAGTGCCAATATCAGAATGTTATTAAAAAATATTCCAAAATTCTTAAAATTTATGGCGAAAATTAGTTTAAATTACCTAAAATTTATATGTTTAGGTAGCAATTTTTAGTAATACTACCATTTCAACTATTATTTCATCAAAATTTAAAACAATTTATTATAATGCATAGTGCATTCATGATCATTAAAACTCTATTCCGGAAGAACATTTGTATGGTGACCAGGTGAAGTCCATGTCCAAAAAAAATCTTATGTACAAAATTTCATCAACTTTTAAACGGATGGACATGGTTAAATCGACTCAAAAAGTGATTATGAGTCGAATCGTATACTTTAAGCTGGGGGTAGGGTGATTTTTTCCCTGCGTTACAATATTTCGCAAACACATAATACCCCAACCACCTATGGTGGTGTAGGGTATAAAAAAAAATGATTTTGCTACTTACCTTCCTTATAATATACTTTAAAGGAACTGTTGGAAATATTTGTTTTATAGCTGATGCTAAATCGGTTAAAATCACATCTGCATTCTGTAAAAATATATAAAAATAATATCAGATGCTTTTCTAATTAAATAAACACCTACCGAACTGAAATTGCCTGCATCTCCTGTTGTCGCAAAATTATATGGACGATCGTTGGTCACTATGGAAAAATGTGTTGGTTTTTTACTTTCTACCGCTTGTATGTCCAAATAATGAAAATGACATTCAATCTAAAGAAAAAAATATATATATAAAAGCGTTAAGTGGAATAATAAAATTAATTTATGCAATGATTTTTATGAATAAAAAAAAATCAAAAACAATAATTTGAATTACAACCTTTGTGGGAACCTTTGCAATAAGCAAATATATGCGAACTGGTGTAAAGACCTGCAAATATAAAGAAAATATACATTTACATTATTATGTTGACTATAAAATATTTTAAATGAATTCTTAAGTGCTATTAGCACTTAAAAGTAACCTAATTTCTGTATATTCAATTTACATACATAAATTGTAATAATAATAATAATAATGGGTGGCCTTTGAAGTAAAATTTAGAAAATCATTGCCTTATTTATTATATGATAGGCAGAAAATGGTGAGAAAAAAAAGAGTGTTAATAGGAATTGTTTAATAAATTGTTATTTAATTTACATTTGAAATAGGTCAGAGGAATTTTAAATGAAAATACATTTATTTATTTAATCAAAACAAAAAGAAAAAATCTTGTAATTTTACATTTTGAATATTTCAAATATAATAAATTTTCTTTTTCATACTAGTATATTTAACATATTTTAATTGCGATTGAAAAATTAAAAAGCAAATCGATATTGATTAAGAAAAACTAACAAACCAAAGACAAACAAAACCCCAAAAAAATATTTTGAAATCAATTGAAAATCAACATGCATATTGCAAATTTCCAATTGCATGGTAAAGTATTGAATGTTCAAATTCAATTGATCATCCATTCCATCCCATTCAGCTATTCACTTCTTTATATATTTATTTTTAAAATAAAAACAGACACTTAGACAAATTGCAAATATCCACTTATGTATGTATGAATGTATGTAGTTGGTGTGTAATTAACACCACAAGTAGTTATTTATTGTATTGCATGCATGCATTTTTTTTTTTTATTTTAAATTTCAGCATATCTGTTGTAGGTAATTTACAGCATGATATATGATCATGTTCATAAACATTAACACCCTCTGCTCTAGATGTCTGTCCGTCTATATGCCCGTTTGTGTTTTTCTATCTTCTATTGAAAAAGATTTGCAGACGCTCAGTTTATATAGTTTTACTGACATGGACAAATTGTGTACTTGAATGATTTTTTGGTCATGGCTGAAATAATCTTTAAAATAATATTAAATATGAAACAAAACGGCAGGAGATTTTATAGTCCACGAACCAGAGAGAAATGAATTAATAATGTGAAAATCGGTGAAATGTTTAATTAGCGTTTGCGCCGTATTCAATTAAATTATGTTTCTATCATTTGAATTTTATTTATTTCTAATATAAATAGTTTAACTTTTGTTGAATTTATGTATAACACGAAATGTATAAAAATAAAATAATAATTTAAGAGCCAAAATACAAAGTAAAACTGGTCGACAAAAAATTCCTCCCTTAAAAGCGAATAGCTGAACGTGAAACACACGAATCTGCTTTCCTTTTTTTTAATCAGGTCTGGTTTTAAACCAGTTTTAAAAACGCATGCTGTCGTGTTTTTTTTTTTTTTCAAAATGTTAATTTTTCGAATAAAGAATAGAAAGATTAAAAAAAAAAACAGTTTTAAAAGTTGCATTTTATTTTAGAAAACATTTACTAAATATTGTTATTTAAATCGAAATTTAGGAATACTCGGTTAATCGTTTCCGCAATATTTTTTTTATTGACTAAACAATTTCAGAACTATGGATTAAAATTTTAATGATTTAAAAAATGGCTACTGTTAACTTGAAAAAAAATTATGTAATTTTAGCTCAAAGATAATTCCTATCTATGGAGTTAATTTTATCTTAATTGAACAAACTAAACTGTTCTCAAGTGTGACATGCAAAAAAAAAAAAAAAAAAAAAAAAAAAAAAAAAAAAAACAATACGTTTGGCACAGTAAATTCCATCTAATTCACCAATTTTTTTTAATTAAAGACGAACAATTTTTATTTGGCAAACAATGCATCTCCACTTTTTAACTGTGAATGAACTCAAGATTTGTGCAATAACTTTGATAAGACGTGGTTTTATTTACACGTATTTTTATTAGCTTTATAGATATAGATGATAAACTGAACATTTTTGATGTTTTCACTCTTAACCCTCTCCTAAGCAATTGAGCGGATAAAACCCGACTTTAAGCCAATTTTATCCCATTTATTTCATAATGGGAGTTATATTGAAATATAATCGAGTAATCGACATATTTAGGACCTGGTGGGAAAAGCCTGAAAGTGGATTCGAGTTTACAATACGGAATTTCATGTTGTCTACATCTTTGAAACATCTATAGCTATAATTCTACATAACTATTCAAATTATTGGAATAGTTATATATAATTATAATGTTTATATATAATAATTTAATTTTTTTTTTTCAAAAATATTTGTTTTGTCCAAAGGTGACCGTTTCGAAGTCTAAAAATATGATAAAATTCTCATTTTCATTTTTTGATTTAAGATTATTATCTCAAAAGGATAACTAAAAAATGTAAGTCAATATTTTGAAATGGGTCTCAAAAAACGTTTGCATAAAAAAAACTTTATATCAGAGACTAAAATAAGAAATATTTTTTATGTTATTTGATAACTGTTCTATTACGTTTATTTTTAAAAAATATTAACAATTATTATTAAAATATACTTTTCTCTGTTGTTTAAATTTTTATTTTTTTTACGTTGCCTTAGAATAATTTTTTTTGAAAATAATATTTTTTGCATTGTTCGTACAAATTATATTTTACATGCAGACATCCTTGCGTCAGAGCTGCTGGAATTATTGTTGCGTTACTCTTACGTTTACTATGAACCGCTAGAATTACTTCTATATCCTTGACACCTTCCGTAAGGGTATACAAATCCTTTAATTACAAAAAGTACAGTTAGCTAACATTTCAAAAATTCAAGGTACGGTAAAAAGTTTGCATTAAAAAAATTCTTTTTAGAATTTATTGATATCGTCATATATTTTGTTGTATTCGTTGGTATTTTCTAGATAACTCAAAAGTCCAGATAAAAAATTATATTTCAACAGCTTAGGTATTATAAACCAAAGTGTTGTTAGTATTTTATTTTAATAGGAAAAAATATTTTCGAATTATGTACTTATAAAAATTTGGTGAAAAATCCCTAAATCTTATAGCATAAAAATTGATATATGGACCATTATGAAGTATTTATGATTTTAGGTCATCAAAAACTAACATTCTTTTTAGTGCAAATTAAAACAATTTGTATAAATTCAAAGTGAGTCGAATACATGCCTGTAACGTACTTTCCAAAAAAAAAAAAAAAAAAAAAATTGTTCTTCC
>MINK01173202.1:8148-22521 GCA_001735545.1 Phormia regina
TTACGTTCAAATAGTACATGTTGCCACTACGTTAAGTGGCCAAAAGTAGTCGGTTTTTGCTTTGATATAGACGTATTATCAAAATTTATTATTAAATTTACCTTAAAACCAAGTTGTAATTACCAAAAGTAAATAAAGCTCACTTTATCGTTCACTTTAGTTTATCCTACCATTAACTATCTGGTACCTTATAGGTAGGTTATAATAACGGCCCTTAATCTTATAAGATTTCATTATTTTAGCTCAGTAATAGTACATTACACGGGTCTACACATTCGTTTTTTGTATAATAATATGTAACATAGTGTCAAGTACGGTCTCTAAGAGAATTATCTCTCACGTATAGACTAAAAAATTAGCGCCCAAACACAAGCAAGTGGAGTTGAATGTTGTTTTCCGCTATAAGAGAGAAATGCAAAATAAGAGTCCTAACACAACCTAGCGGATTATTTTTTTATATGAAGATTTGACAACTAAAGCAACACAACGGAATCCGCTGGAAATTAAAATCTATTTTAATTTCACAACGGATTCTCAAAAACAATTTGACAGTACCGCGAGGTATGTCGATGAAAAAATTGTAAAATACTTTCTAATTGTACTATGGGACGACCCTTACTTTCACAAATAGTTCCAAACAACTTCTTTATATTAAATTTTTTTGGGGTCCCGCTATTTAACTGCTCTTTTATTTTATATTTATTTGCACAAAAAATCTGTGAAGTTGTAGTTTCAATTAGAAAAAATAATAGGGATGCACTACAAAAAAATTACCAATAAAAATTAGTGATTTATTATGTAATTAAATAAATTTTAAAATGGGTCGTGGTGTTCATTGTACTGAATCTGAAAAAATGTTATTCTTAAATTAAATTCGGACAGGTTATTAATTGGAAAAATTGCAAAGATAATGAAGTGTTCCAAAACTAAAGTATCCAAAGCCATTCATTAGAAAAAAAGTTATGAAACCAGAGATAGAAAGCGTAAAACGTCCGCGCGTTTTGACCAAAGTTTAGTTCGAATTCCAAAAATAACTCCTTTGTGTCAGCAAGTAGCCTTAAAAATTAATTGCGTGCTTCAGTGACAAGTCCAACCAAAAGTAAAAGGCTGCAGGAAGTCGGATTAATAGGACGCAGTTAGAGAAGAGTAAATAAGTTGAGCAAGAAAAGGATAGAAAAAAGGTTGAAATTTGTCAAATGACACCTGTACCTTAAAAACTGGAACAACATACTATGGTCAGACGAAAAAAAGTCAATTTATTTGGATCTGAAGGAAAATAATTGGTTCCTCGTCCTGCAACAAATGCTGAATTTGATCCATCGCCGTTGTCAGGAGGATATACAAATGAAAGGATCTTCAACCAATTATTGAAAAATATTTGGAAATGATGGTAATGCTAAAATGTTAAAAATGTATATTTTTACATTTTTCCCAAAACATTAAGCATTCCTATCATTTATTTTATTTGCAGTAATCGCGCGAATAAACGCAATATCTGTTTCATATTATGATATAAAAATTCCTTCTGTAGACCCTATGGTAAATACATTCCAGAAATCACGATGTCAAACGTTTGAAATATGATGACTTTAACATTTGATATCAAACGTCTTTCTAAAACTTGTGTCACATGTTAATAGTGGTTAGAATTTTAAGTTTGATTTCGAATCTCAAATTATTAGATAAAAAACGTTTGATTAACTTATTGTAAAACCTAAAGATAACGTTCAGAATATTTGAAAAATAACATTTTTAAATTTCATATTGGATGATATTATTAAATTTTTCTTAAAAGTATTAAACAGAATATATTAAAGAAATATTTTGAAACTTACATAAATAATCAAACATTTTCTAATTAAGGAATATATGAATTAAACAAAATTACTAGTCTATAAATACAACTTCAAAAAATAACTAAAAATAAGAATTACTTTTATTTATGTTCCACATATGGAATAAGTTGAGTATTACATTAACAATGATTTGGTAATAATAACATTTCTCAATTTGACAATTAATTCCCCTTTTTATTGAGAAAGCTATTATTTTTAAATCACTTTCAAGCATTTGACATTTATAAAAGGACTATGATTAAACCTTTATACTTGCTGGGATACTACATAAGCTCCTGCAATAAAGTAACATTTCGTCTATACTAGCCTTTTGTTTGTTCGCACATGAACAAAACGTCGGCATAAAAATACACACAATTTTTTCCATTTTGTTTTGAGTGGCAGAACATTTGTCGAACAAAACATAATTTTTTGATTTCCGACAGTGTCACTTCGTTACTTTTACGCGCCGTCCACACACGCTTTTTGTGAGCACATGCATTTGGATAGTGTGGACCCAACATGTTCATGTTTTGTTCTTGTTCGCACACCGTTGTTCGCACAATTGTTCGAGCAACCGTGTCTGCCATCAAACGTCATTATGATTTGTTCGACAAATGTTCTGCCCACTCAAAACAAAACTATGTGTATTTCTCTGCCGACGTTTTGTTCATGTGCAAACAAGAAAAAGGCTAGTATAGACGGAACGTTACATTCAGCGTCTCTTCTTCCGTATATAAAATGACGTTTAATGACAAACATCGTTGCTCGAACAAGTGTGCGAACAAGAACAAAACATGAACATGTTGGGTCCACACTATCCATATGCATTTTGTTCATTGCTCGAACATGAAAAAGCGTGTGTGGATCGCGCGTAAAATTGAGATGGCTTTTGAATGTGGACGCCACACAGACCCAATCAGTCAACTTTTCAACGCAACGTAGAGTGACGAAAAGTAGGGTGAAATATTTTGTGCAACCATTCTACAAAAGATTCATACGTTTCATATTTTGCGGTCTACACTATCCTTTTACTTGTTCAATGTGGGAACAAATAAAAGATAGTGTAGACCGCAATCTACAGCCGATTTTGAATACCGCCGACAATTTTTAGAAAAGCCTCCGCAGCCTCAAAAATCGTTCGGCGTAAATCTCTAAGTGTGAATAATTGTGTTATTTTATAGTAATTTATTAAATAAAATATTGAACAACAAAAGTTCAATACTTGTTTTAGGTATATTAAAATTTCCATTAAAAACGGGCTCACGATTATTTAAAGCATCAATAAAATGACATACTGGTGAAAATAAAAAAACCCTTTGGCTCCAAATTAGTTAAATGTTTGAAGAATAAATAAATTTCATTACACGAAAAAAATTTATCAAATGTAGTTCCAAATCTATAGACTGGAATTCTCATTTTATCTTGTACATATGTGTGTATGTTGTGCGGTGAATTTTTATACGGACTATCATAAAAAAATAAGAATTTTTTTGTCACTTGAGAAATATTTGCACTGTGACTCACTTTCGTTTTAATACAACAATATAATAATAATTTTCTAAATTTAATGATAATGCGGAAAAATATATGACAAACAAGAGGGTTGTTTGTTTTTTTTCGTTTCGTTTACTCATTTTATCTAACCTACATCTGTGGAAGTAGTGAGTGTAAAAAATGTTAAAATAATTAAATTCTTAAAACGCAACAGTAAAGCAGTCATAATATAAGTAAAAATTTTATTGTTTTTATCTTTTGGCGACATTTGAATTTTTGTAAATCCTTTGTACATTTTGCCGTTATTGTTGTATTTTTTCGGTTTTGTCATCTATAATTGTTGACATCGACGTCGTCGTCGTTGTTTTCGTCGTAAAAAAGTCAAAAATTTCACGAGCAGACGCAGCAGAACAGGAATGTATCTAGTGACAAAAGTTGTGTTGATTTTGCGACCAAAGTGCACACATATTCGCGTAGATAGAAATTATAAATTATTTGCAAAGTTTTAAATTGTGTTAATTGCCAAAGAAAAAGTAAAATAATTAATAATTGGAAAAAATAAAAAAGTAATCTATCAAACTGCCTTATTTATTTGGCTCATTGATCGGAACATAAAGTAATTGCAAATTTGGGTCGGGCTAGTCTGATTGAAAAAATTGCAAAGAAAAAATAGAAATTAAATAAATTAAGCAAAATTGATATGTTTTGATCATATTTATAAGTTTTTTAATCAAATTATTTTAATTTTAGTGCGTGTTATTAAATCAAGTTAAAACTGTTAAAAAAGCATTAAATATTTTAACATAAGAAGTTAATGAGAACGAAAGTTAAAAAAGAAGACCAACAGGAACAACAACTAAAAAAGTAAACGAGTAACAATAGCAACAATAACAAAAAATAAAAGAAACAAAACAGCAAAATAAAAACACTATATCAGCCGACATAAAACAAAATAACGAAAAAAGAAAGCATAAAGGAAAGAAATAACAAAATAGAGGCAAAAGCAAATAAAGAAGCAGCATTCAACGAATTAAACCACTCAACAACAAACAAACGACGAAATCGCAAACTTAAAAGCCAGCAGCAACATTTTAAGGCTTCACTCAAAAACTTGAGGGTGTTGCCTGTGTAGAATTTATTGGTTTGTTGTTTGTCTGTTTGCTTAAATAAGGTGTGCGTACAGTGCAATCCAAGCTGAGGAAGAAGTTATAGTGCACAAAAAAAATCAAAAGATATCAATAATAAAACATATAGACAAATAATATTAAGAAAATTTCTATTTAAAAAGAATTGCCTAAATTGTTGCTCCAGCAACAATAAGAAGCTCAGTAGCCGAAAACCAACTTCCAACAACTTAAATTTTTACAAGTACGTCGCGGTGTATGCGTGTTGAAATTTGTACCACCAAAAGCAACAAAAATCTTAAAAAAAGAACCTAAAACAAATAATTTGTGTATGCGTGCGTTTGAACGTGTGTGTATGGTGTATGCGCTGTGTTGCTAACGTCGTCTGTCGTTGCTTTCGTCGTCGTCGTCGTGGAAGTGCTGTAGATCTCGTTACCGTAACCTAAGAATAGAAGCGAAAAATTGTCAAAAGATACCTGTTGTTGGTACTACGCTAGGCGTTACCCATAAGTTTCTACATATTCCTTTTTGGGACTTTTTTTTACATTTTCTCTACTTCGTTTCTTCTTCAGCGCATAAAATTTGCCAGAAGTAGCGAACAGACCGCAGAATAATTTAAAACATCTGTATATTGATTTGCTACTACTGGTTGTTGTTCTTTTTAAATAAACAACCATATTAGTAGCACGTCATTGTCATCATCATTTGAAATTATCTAATTGAAGTGTGTCCGCAAGGTATTCTGTGGAAGTGAGTATAACTATGGCCGAGGCAGCAGCTAGTGCACCAACTGCAGCAGGTGGTTCCAGCCAACCACAGCAACAACAACCCAATAATAATGGTGCTACCGCAGCAATAGTACATTCGGATAATCCAAATGCCGAAGTTATTCGTGGTCAAATTTTCGAAGTTGGTCCACGATATCGTCATTTGGCCTATATTGGTGAAGGAGCCTATGGTATGGTAGTGTAAGTATTAATTTTTTATAACATTTCATATTAAATTTGCGTATGTTTGTATGTTTATTATATGTTTATCTACTATATATAAGATATCTTATATAATGAAATAAACAATTATGTTACGTGTATTATTAGATATTATTTAATTAATTGAGAATATCCAATATACATAAAGAGATGCTTAATCTTACCTTAAAAAAGTTTACTATTGTTTGTTTATATTCAAACGTAATAATACCGAATACAAAGTATTTAGATTTTTAACATATGTGATGGTACTTTAGAATATTTAATAAATAATAATTAAATATATTTAAATCAATTTTTTCTAAAGATGCATTTTTAGTTTAGTATTTAAAAATGTTGAATGGAAAAACTGTTAATGAGAAATTTAATCACTTTTATATGAAGTTTTAAAGTATTTACTACACAATAGCAAACAAAAATAAAATAATACCTTGTTGCACAATAGGCAATATATTATAAAATTTGAATAAAATGCACAATATTTTGCCAATTTATACGTAAGGCGTTTAAAGGGTCTGTCATATTGAAATACAGAATATATTATACTACAATATTGTATTATTGATTATACTTTCATTAAATAAAAAACAATGCCTTCATATACTATGTACATATATCATCTAATGACCAGACACAACCAAACAAATTAAGTACTAAACGATCTTTACCATAATACAATTTTAGTTAGTTCTCGCTTTATTAAATGGCACAAGTCGAGTATGATATCCTTAAATAAAATCGTTTAGAAATTATCAATAAATAACCAACCGGAAGGACCCCAGTTTTTTAAGTAAAAAAAAATATGCCTAAATACTTTTAATGGGAGTGTGTACCTGTATAGTATACCTTTTTTAATTTTGACTGTTGAGAAATGATTGATGATTTGATTTGTAGTAACAAGGATGAGTGAATTGATTTCTTTTTTAGATATCATTATTCAGAAGTAAATTTATGAAATATATGTTATATATGTAATGTATGTTAATTGGAATATTTAGTCTTATTTGTAATATTGTGATATAGCCGCCATTCCTTTTTTTTCGATTTTAAATTAAACCATAATTTTTACCAAAATAGTGTAATGTTCATTTCATCAAGGATTTATAGGACTTATAGACATACTTTTTATTAAAGTTAATCACTGAGAAATCAAGGAATTTAGTTTAAACATTATTTAAAGAAAAAGGTCATAGTTTATGGGTAATAAGTCTAAGGAAAACATTTTATGATATCACTAAAAATTGTAATAAATAAAACTCGGAAGCAAAATAAATAAATAAAAATCTTAATACATTAATAAATTTTAAATTTATTACAATATTATTGTAATTATTAATAACCCATATAGTGTTAATTTATAATTATAAATATTTCTTTTTGTTCTATAAATACAATTTTTTTATTTGATGGAAAAAAGACACATACTTGCCGTATAATCGACATTATTATATAATTATCAAAATGTTTAAGGTCTTATCCATTATATTTATTTTCTTTTAGATCTGCCTGCGATACACTAACAAATACAAAGGTGGCGATTAAGAAAATATCACCATTTGAACATCAAACTTATTGTCAGCGTACTTTGCGTGAAATCAAAATTCTAACTCGTTTCAAACATGAAAATGTAAGTATTAATTTGCATAAAGCTATAAAATCAATCAGAGAAAAGGAATATAAATTAGTAAATTAATGTATTTTTATTTTACTTTAAATTTCAATTATAGATCATTGATATACGTGATATTTTGCGTGTGGACAGTATAGAACAAATGCGTGATGTATATATTGTACAGTGTTTAATGGAGACTGATCTATATAAATTACTTAAAACTCAGGTGAATTTCAAATCATTTAAATATGAAGAATTTAAATTATACATTATATTTTAATTTTAACTATTATTGCAGAGGCTAAGCAATGATCACATCTGTTATTTTCTTTATCAAATATTGCGTGGTTTAAAGTATATACACTCGGCTAATGTATTGCATAGAGATTTGAAACCAAGCAATTTACTATTAAATACAACGTGCGATTTGAAAGTAAGTTTTTTTGTATATATTTACTTTCTTCTAAACATTAGTAACTAAATGTTCTTTATTGTTCCAATTTTAGATATGTGATTTTGGTTTAGCTCGCGTTGCTGATCCGGAACATGATCACACTGGATTTCTTACCGAATATGTGGCCACACGTTGGTATCGTGCACCAGAAATTATGCTCAACTCGAAGGGCTACACTAAATCAATAGATATTTGGTCAGTAGGTTGCATTTTAGCAGAAATGCTTAGCAATAGACCTATTTTCCCAGGCAAACATTATTTAGATCAATTAAATCACATATTAGGTGTATTAGGTTCACCCTCTAAAGAGGATCTAGAGTGTATTATAAATGAAAAGGTAAGTTAAAAAAGAGATCAATTATATTTGTTTTGTTATTCTAAGACAAACGATGTTTTTTTTTTTTTTTTTTTTTTTTTTTTTTTTTTTTTTTTTAATTTTTTTTTTTTTTTTTTTTTTTTTTTTTGATTTAGGCCCGCAACTATTTGGAGTCATTACCATTTAAACCAAAAGTGCCATGGTCTCGGCTATTCCCCAATGCCGATCCGTTGGCTTTAGATTTGCTTGGTAAAATGTTAACGTTTAATCCCCACAATAGAATACCAGTTGAAGAAGCATTAGCGCATCCATATTTGGAACAGTATTATGATCCTGGAGATGAGGTAAATAAATTTTTACTATACATATATATGTTCTGTATAAAAGAGTAACATATTACTGACTAATCCAAACGCATTAGTCTTAAATATTAGATAATACGAATATGAACCTTTAGAAGATAAAAAGGTCCATATAAGAAAAAAGTTTACTCCTACTTTACTACACTCAAAAAATGAACATTTAGTTGTTGGTGTTAAACTTGAACTTTATAATTAGGTACTGTGTTTTACTTTTCCAGTAAAATCCTGAGTATTTACTTGGTAAATCTAAAAAGAAAAAAAAAATAATGATAATAATAAACGGAAAATTTGTGAAATCCAGTTAACTAATCCCTATCAACATTTAAACATAATGCACAACACAAAAAATATAAAAAAAAAATAAATAATTAAAAACCATCAATTGTACTAACATTTAACATTCAAGTGATCTTCAATAGCTTTGATACAAATTTGTTTTTTGAAATTGATCGCCGGTACCAACGATGTAAACATTTAAAAAACATTAAAAATGTTAAACATTGCATAAAATATTTACAATTCCTACTAACCGAATGATTATAAATTAAAAGGAGAAGTTATGAACATTTATGTACTTTTTTGTACCCACTATTTCAATTCTTAACTTTTCTTATTAAAAAAATCCTTCGGATTTTTAAGTGACATTTATACCTTTAAAAGTAGAAACAAACGACAACAAATAAAATGAAAAAATTCACGAAAAAAATTATAAAACATAAAACTTTTAGCGAAATTAAATCCCAAAGAAGTTTTAAATAGACAAGATTTAAGATCCTTTCAAGTTTTAAAATAATGCAAATCCTGCACCGTGGAAAACGGAAATCGAAACGATTATTATTTGTACACTATAACACAACATATCAGGAGCGGATTCAACGAAGAAGAATTAAAATCGAATAACAATCGTTTTATGAAAAGATATTTTTGTAATATAAACAAAAAATACGTAAATATGTTTCTAAATCCTTCCAATTAACAACTCCATTGTAAAACCACAACTTTGTTTTTTTTTACAGCGATTACCGAGAGTAAAATGATTTTTTTTTAAAGAAAATTATGCTTCATTTTGTCTTTTTTTTACTAGAATCAATTACTTTTTCAAAATAGTTATTTTTAATTAATCAAATTCACTATTATTAATTCCAATATAACCTGTGTACTTTTTTATAGCCCGTTGCTGAAGTGCCCTTCCGAATTGGCATGGAACTCGACGATCTTCCACGAGAAACATTAAAAACTTTAATTTTCGAAGAAACTCTTAGGTTCAAAGAACGACAACCTGATCAACAAGCGGTATAAAGTTCTCATATGTAAAACTTTAATAAGGAGCCAAGTGAAAAAAATAATTCAAAATAATAAATACAACAAGAAACAACCACACAAAGCAAACAAGAAACAAACAACAACGTAACCTGCATTTTTTATTTATACATACTCGTACAACAAAATATTACACTCTATTTGTTCTATTACATGGTGTTTCAAATCACCATCGCATCTACTTCTATCATTCACATTAAAAACAAAAATATATTTAAAAAACAATAATACAAAATATTATTAATAATGTGCTAATAATAATAATAATAATTATGTTGATAAAATGATAAGGAGGATAATGGTGTAGATGAGAATTGATGCCACCGCATGAGTGCTCCAATTGCTGTTGATGCTGCTGCTACTGAAAATGTTTTTAAAATTTAGTGCTTCACCATCATTGTGATCTTAAACATATACAAAAAAAAAAAAAAAAAGAAAAAACAACATACATACATACATATATTTAATTGTACTTTCTCTTTCTTTCCATTGTATTCAAATGTTCGTATTGCTTATTATTTCTCAAAACATAATTATTTAGTTTTTTTTTTATTATTATTATTATATAATTATTTTTATTTTATTATATTTTTATTTTTAACTAACAATAAGCTATAAAAAGTATTTCTTTCCTTTTTATTTTTGGGTTAATATTCAAACATTTTATGAGTGTAGTTAAATCAAAAGATAAAAAAAAAAATCATGCAAATTATTCTAATTATTATTATAATTGTAATTATTGTCTTCATATAAAAACAAAAACTTATTATTAAAAAACAAACATGAAAAGTGCACGCGATTTATTTGTATTTTTAGAATTTTAAATCATAAAAAATATATATATATTATAATATTAAAGTATGGAACAAGAATAAGGAAAGTTTTTAATGAATTTAAAACAAAACAAAAAAAGAAAAAAAGGAACATAAATATTATACAATTTACTATATTAATATACATTTCAAATATTAAACAAAACAAAAAACACTTTTACATACATTTTATTATTATTTTGTCTTAATATTTATATTCCCACTGACCTCTCTTTATCCACACATTTTTAGATTATTTTGAAAAAGTTGAAAAGGATATATTAAAAAAAAAAGAAATAATAATAATATTAATAAAAAGTACTTAGTACTACTAAAAAGAGTAATTAATTTTGGATAGAAAGTATTAAACATGTTGATCATGTCGAATCTTAAAGACACTCATACACAACACTTAAGTTCTTAATTCTATCTTTTAGATAATTTTATTTCTTGTTTCACTTCAATATCTTCCCATAAATTATAATAATGATATATATTAAAACATGGCAGAATAATATCGTTATATAATGCATTAAAGTACTTTTAATTACAAAAAGAAAAAGAAAAAATACTTCTACTACAAATATATTTCAAATTCTTTACACATATTCAAGAACATGTAAAATATATTCTTTTTACAATTGTTTCGGAAGCTACAACAAAATTAAATGCTGCAAGAACGTCATAAGTCAACAAAACGCAAATTTGAAACTAATATCATAACATGTGGGAACATTTTAGATCGCTTCATTTTAAATTAATAATATTTTAGATATTTTAAATGCAAAATATTACTCTTCTTGCAGAAAAGTAATTTATTTCAGAATTCGTCACAGCATCCATTCTATGGAACGATTCTAAAAATCATTACATCCAAAATTAATTTTTATATGACTTTAATTAAGTTTACAATTACAATTTTTATTCAAGTTTTTTTTACAGTTTTAGAAAATTATTTGAGAACCAGTCATTTGTTTGTTTGTTTTTAAATAACTTCCATAAAAACTAAATTAGAAGCACAATAGGGTTTTTACCCATTAGTATCATAATTGGTTGCCAAAGCTCTGGTTCTTAAAATCTGAAATGGTTCTGATTACACCAATTCTAGAACTAGTAATTTTACCTGGTAATAAACATTTAAAGTTGTTCCTTTTACAGCGTTCTCGTGGTGGTTCTAATAGCGCTAAAAAAACGGAAATGATCAAATGATCAATGAAAAATTAGTTAAGAATGGAAAATTTTGACTTCATGAAAAGGACTTCTTATTAACTTGATATAAATCTAATTAAGAAGCTGGGCAAATTGTGTAGTATGTTACTTTACTTATTTTAGTCACAAACAAAGATGAATTATGGACATTAATACTGGATACTTGGTATTCGATTTCATCAGAAACTTGCAAGTCATTGGTTTAATGTATAACTTGACTCATATGTTCTTGGTTGCTGTATAAAGAAGAAGTTATTTAACTCAATGCTGCAAAATATTACTCCTTTGACCGATTTTTTAGTTAGAATAAGTTATTTTTTGAGTATTGCGTTGCAAAGGTGAATGAACGTATACGTTATAATGGTGGGACAAATAAAAATCTCTTTTGCATAAAGGTATGTTATATTGAAAAAACAAAATATTGTTTTAAACAATTTAATAAGAATCAAAAATGTCTCCATTACTCATTATTTGCAAATATGGATGGTCTATTGGAATTAATTAAAAATATTTGTCTTTGATCAAATTTCAACGAAATTTTATCACCTGTTTTTATAAAACAAACGAACAATTCGTTTCACAAATTGTATGAAAACAACAAATGAAAGGTTTTCATCTCAAACGGATAAGTTCACTCAATTAGTAAATTAATAAGTTTTACTAACGTGTTTTATGAACGTCTCTTGGATTGAAATTGAGGCGTATATATTTTTAAATTGTGTAATTATTATTTTTTTTTTTTAGAACAAAGTTTGACAAAATCTTTTACAAGCTTGTATATGTATGCATTTATTTGATTGTATGAAACCCCCTAGAAATTTGAAAAAAAAAGTTTTTTATTGTTTCGTTATAAACTGCAAGAAATAAAAGTAAATTAAATTATTTAATTTCTTTATGATATAATCGCCATTTTAAAAAATATTAATTTAAAAATTAGGAATTTGTAGCAGATCAATATAATTATTCTGAAAGTGGGACATGATAATATTGAAATTTTAATATATTTTTCTGTCAAATATTTACCCAAAATTCCTATTATAAGACACACAAAGTAAAAATGAGCAGAATTAGGCATAACCTCAAATACATGTAGTTCAATGTTTTTCTTCTTTTTTTTTAATTTATTGTAATTTTTCAGGAAATTGAACAATTGTTTTATACAAACATAATAATGAAAAAAATATATATATCAATAAATATGTACTGAATATTGTTGATCTTAAGACATATATATATAAGTTTATAATTCTTTTTTTTTTTATATTAAGAATTTTGTTTACGCCTAAAAATCTGCTAGTTATTTTTGATTTCTTTTTTTTTTAATGAAAATAACACCCATTTAACGAAATACACACTCATACATGTTTAGATGTAAATTTTATAGAATTTTGCCAGGTGTTGTTTATATCTCTTTTTCCAATATAAATGTACTGATTTCATATTTTAAATATTTTATTTATTACATAAATATAGAAATAAATAAAAACTAAAAAAAAACGATATTTATTAAGTGTATTAAAAAAAAATATCGTCGTAAATTTATATCAATCTTTCTTCTCCTTCTTTTTCTTCTTTACATGTAGAAAATAAATAAAGCATCAAGAAAACAAATATACAATTTTAAATAAAAACAAGATTCAATATTTTTATTTATTATCAATCGAAAATATTTAACATACTTTTAAGTTACTATTAAAACCCTAAAAATATGCCAAATATTTTGGATATACATACATATGTACAACATCGTATACATATGTTCTAAATACACAACACATACATACATACATACATATTTAAGTAGTATTGTTGCAAACAAACATTTGTTCAAATGCATAAATGTCAGAAAACAAATTATAAAACTCTAAAATATTTAAAATTCAATTAGCATTATACTATTTAATATTAATAATACTTAAATATTTAACAGAGAAAATAAAAACATATTATGTAAATATTAAAAAAAAAAAGAAAATATATAATAATAATAATCATCATCATATACATACATAAATGACTTGTTATTTGCAAAATAAACAAAACAAAAAAAAAAAAAAAAACGATCCCATTTTAAAAAAAAAAAAAAAAAAAAAAAAAAAAAAAAAAAAAAAACGATCCAATGTGATGTTTTTAATTATTTAACATTATTTTTTAATTCCAAAATTAAAAAAAAAAAAAACAACAACATCAAGAAAAAAATAATACATTAAACAATTCAAATAAAACACACAAAATTCATAAATTTTTAATAGCTACTTTTTTGTGTAATTTTAAGATATTGATTGTAATTTTTAGTGGTACAATTGATGTTTAAAGTTGATTTTACTTTAATTTAATTAGATTGAAAGTATTATATACTTAATAATATATTTTCCCCCCCCTTTTTTTAAATTAAATCGTTAATTGTCGTCATTATTATCTATATTAAAAGAAAAAACAAAAACACTGTTGTAGGAATATTAACTAAATTAATACAAACAAATTAATACATATATATGTTTATGTATGTATTTTATTTATACATAATTTTTATTTTCATAATTATTAATTAAATAGAATATGATGATTGTACTACTAACATATTATTGTATTTTTAATATAAATTTCTTCGATCATGTTATATTTCACCTTATAAAAAATAAAACAAAAAAAAAAAAAAAAAAAACTTTGAAAAACAATGTGTTTGTAGTCAAATTAACAGCCGAAATTGAACATTTTCAAAATAAATTAGGTTTTAATGTTCCATAAGAATGGTCTATCCTGTTACTATTGATTAGAGTGTCAAATTATTCGGGCATTCAGATTATTCGGTTTATTTGACAAATAATTATTCGAGGTTTTAA
>MINK01173203.1:0-12844 GCA_001735545.1 Phormia regina
GAGTTATTCATCTAATGTGTATGTAGTGAAGAGCCATTATATTAGCTTCTTAACTCGTTACATGACAAGCAAAGACAGTATTAATCTATAGACTTTTTATGGCTGCACACGAAAAAATATGTCTTTTAAATTCAAAGTAAAATTACTTTTTTAATTATATCAATTATTCAAATGATTAAAAGACAAAATATATAATAATTTATATTGAAAATAATAATAATATTTTACGCCTTTCAATTATTTCTTTATTATATAAACTAAAAAATTAATCAATTATAAAGAAAAATAAGTAATAATTCGAATAATTTAATAAGTATAATTTTTTAAATATAAATTAAAAAAAAAAAATTGATTTAATTCATAAATGAATTTATATTTATCTGTATAAAATTAGAATTTAATTTTATACAACACTTAGACTTTGAGCGTTTTATTATTTATAACACATGGGTTATATTCACTATTGATTTTTGTCTGGGTACACTTTAAAAACAATTTAAGAACTGCATATACCTCAATATTCATTTTACAAAATTAAAAAATAATTTGTATCCAAAGTCTTGTGCGGAAAACTTCATATTGAATTAAAAATTTTTGGTCAAACAACATACATATAAAACAAAATATAAAGTCTAACACAAATATGGTTATGTCAATGTTATGATATTAATAGTAATGACAAGTACCACTATTAATTAAGTCTAACTGTAGCATTATTTTATTTTCAGTTTAATACTCTTATCAAGGCATAATTAGCAAATGTTTGTGCATTAATTAAAATTAATAGTAAATTGTGAAACAAGAGATTGAGAAATTTGCACATTTATTTTTAAAGTTGATTAAGGCATTTTTAAAACAACAAATAACTTGTACTTTTTTAAGAGTTTCACTTACAAGTTAGCTAAACTTATAGGAGTTCTAAAATTCACATCTATCACTTTATTTTATATGCATACTTAGATTAGATTTTTTATTTTAGTGATGAATGGTATTTCATTTCCAAGCTCCTATATATTTTAGTCTTTTTAAATGGTAAAGTGAATACAGATATAACCACATTAAACAAATTATGTGTTAAAATAATTGAGTGATTATGAGTGATAGAAAACATATACGTGAACATCTCAAATTTTCAGAACAAATTTGAAATATTTATTAAATAAAAAATGAAATCGAGATTTTCATAACCTAAGTTAAGGTTTCATATCGGCATATATTAGACAGTGCTTTTATATGCAGCTTCCGTAGAGGTAAATCGGGCGAAAATTATTTTCAATTAATCTAAATCGTTAGTTTTTTTTAGTTTCCTAGTACCTTGAGAATTTTTTTACTTATTTATATTTTTAATTCATTCAATCATATACTTGATTGATTTAATTAACTTTTTAATGGGGAAAAATTAAAAAAAAAAAAACAATTCAAAATGGGAATTTAATTTTAAAATTTTAAATTTAAAATAAAAGTACTAAACATTTGTGTGTCCTAAGGTAAAGTTTTTTGAGTTAATGATATAGATAGATCCCCCAGACGATGCGTATTTATGAGCTAAATACAGAAAAATATATATATTTTTTTTATTTCTTTACTAGTGATTGAAAATCTCAACCCATTTGCACATTTTTGCCAAAGAAAAATTAGATTTTTTTCACGAAATAGATCTCTAAAAATTCGTAATTTTTATTTTGTTAAGAAAAATATTTATAAAATTTTCTTCATAGAATTTTGTTCCGCTACAGCACTTTTTAGTGAATTATGGTGAAATTTTTTTTTCAAAATTCTCCAAATTGAGCTTTATGCGGGATCTATGATAAATTGTTTGATGATCCCTAAATGCCTATTTGTCCCAAGATTTACATGAACACCAAGACAGGCGGGCGGGAGAAAGGCAGGACAGACATCGTCAAATCCACTCTGCAAGTGGTTCTAAGCCAATTGGTATAAATTATATATATGTATATATTTAAGCCTTAGACTAAAATATTTGAGGACACTACTAAACGAGTAGAATTCAAAGTGAAAATTTATGTAAAAATGGATATAAATTGACCAACAAGAAAACTTAAATGATAAAGCTTTTCTCAACATTTTTATTTAATTGTTGAGAAAAGCGTTAATTCTCAACATTTTTATTTAATTATTTAATTTATTTTTTTAAAATTTTAAAAAATAAAACCATAGTTTGAATTGTACTTTTCAAAATTCTAAAAGAAAAATTTAATTTTCAATTGATCTTTTAAAAAATTTTGACATAAAACTTAATTAAAATAAAGTAAAAGCAACTTGAAGATATTGTTAATTTTCAGTTATAAAAGGATAGAATATAAATGAAAATTAACATTATCTTCAAGTTGCTTTTACTTTATTTCGATTGATTTAATCCTTATTATTAAATGATTATATCGAAATTCCAACCTATAATTCAGTATTTCTGAAGAAAAACCTCACAACATTTTAATTTTTATGGTAAAGTAGAAAAAAAAAATTGTAATTCTGACAGTTTGACAGATTTCTAGAAAAATATTTTTAAAAAAAAATTTTAAAATTTTAAAAATTTATTTTTTGATATTTGTAATGTCGTTGAATTGATTTAAATATTACATGGTTATAACTTGAAAGTAGTCCTTGTTAGAATACAACCAAATCTGGTACTTTATTGTAAAGATATATTGAAATATATATTACAACCTTATTATTTTTCGATTTACAATTATTAAAAATAAAAGTGGACCTCAATTATGCAATTGATTATAATAAAAAATTTTGGTTTGATTTTTGTAATGATAATGTAAATAAAATGATAATTAATTTTATTCTATATTTTTACTTGACAAATTTTTCTATTAAAAAAAATTAAATTCCAATATAAAGTTAATAATTTTATAAAAAAAAAAAAAATATATATTTTTTCTGTGTAAAGAATGAATCCGTCCTACAAAAAAATATTTTTTATATCGAATAACATTTTGAAAAATATACAGGGATATATTTACATTAGTAAAATATATGATATGCTCTAACAATATATTGTAAATTATATAGGGAAACACAAATTCTGCGGCACGCGGTTTCTCAGTAAATTCGGATACACGGTATTCATAAGTATTAAACGCGCAATCCACTTTTTTGAATTGGCTCTAGTTTTCGCGATATATCACGATTTGTAAGCTTAAAGATAATGCTGATATTAAAGCATATCTCAAAAAATACTTATTTGATATCCTCAAGTTTTTCTTAAATTAAAACGGACAATAGTTATGGAGATATTAAGCCCTCTATCTGATAAAAATAATAATTTTTATACAAAATTTCGAAAATTTATTTAAAAAAAAAAAAAACTTCGAATGTCTAAAATTCAAATTTTTATTCCTTAGTCACAATATTAAATTTATTAATTTTTTGATTTTTAAAATTTTATGTAAATGTGTATTTTGTCGAAATTGTGAATAAAATCAAAACTTATGCAGCGATTTTAATGAAATACATTTTGTTTTATTTGCAAAAAATTAATTTTTATGGATAATAAATAAAAACTTGATTTTTTTTGTATAAAATTTATTTATTTATTACTATTTTTTTCGGCAAATAACTTAATATCTCCAAAACTTTTGGCCGTATTAAAAAGTTATTGAAAATAATTTAAAAATAAATAAATTTAGTTATCGAGATATAATTCAACATAAAATGTAACCTCCTTAATTTTATAAATAGCAATTAATCTTGCGAACTAGAGTTAATTAAAGAAAGTCGAATGGTAATTTAGTAGTTATGAACACCATGTATCCGAATTGGCTTAGAAATCCAGTGCCGCAGAAATTTTGTTTCATTTTGTAACACTGTGTTATTCTTAGTTCGATTGAATTGATTTAATTACTTAAGTAGAAAAAAATTAATAACATGTACTTACCACATATAAGAGTGCAAATATATAAATTTATCCTTAACATGATGTTTAAGTAAAACTATAGTAATCCCAAAATTTTTGTAGTTATATGTAATCCAGAAATGAGTAAGAAAATAAAGTTTTTTTTGTTTTTTTTTTTAATAACACTGCAAATGAAAAAAAATATTTAATAAAACTCTAGTTTATAATTAAATTCAAAATAACACTTATATGTTGTTCATATATGTTTAATATTTCTTAATTATCATAAAAAATGCGTCTTCTTTTTTCTTTAACCACCAAAAGGGCGTTAAATTTTTAAAATTTATGCAATTTTTTTAAAAGCGTTTTGATTTTCAATTGTTTTATTATCATTATTATTTAGAGGGATTTTGTAATATTTTTTCTACTGTCACAAGATATTTAGAAACACTTCATATATATTTATCTTTTGTATTCAAAAATATAATTTTCTTATTTCGGTTTTATTTTTCATAAACATCTTTAAACGTTTTCTATACGCACGCACTCAAGTGGAAATTGCACAAAGAAAAAAAAAAATATTGAAATTTTTATGCNNAAATTGCACAAAGAAAAAAAAAAAAAAAAAATATTGAAATTTTTATGCTTCTGTTTTTATATTTTTTTCATCACTTTTTATGTGGTAAAAATCTAAACACTGTTTTAGTTTGTTTTTTTTTACGTTTAGAATGTTCAACGAAACGTTTAAGTGTTTTACTTAATAGTTTTTAAGTTCAACATCAATGCAAAAATAACAAAAGTTTCAAAACACAAAACTATTAACTATTAAAGAGAAAAAAGAAAAAAAAAACAAAAACTTTTAAAATTATTATGAAAATTACCCGCGTTGCAAGACGCACAAGAATAAAGCGCGAGGCACAACTTAATCGTTAACGTTTTCAAAGCGAAATGAACTTTTAAATTTCAAAGGAAAACCACTAAAGCCCATCATCAATATAATCATCATCTTCAGCAGCACCACATCAGCAGCCACATCGTTACCAAACACCAACACAAACATAAGCAGCAGCAGCAACAGCAACAAACAACAACTACTTACAATACAACAGACACAAGAAGATCGATCTCCTCTTTAACAAAGACATATGTACATGGTTTATAACATTTATCCATAGACAGATATTTAGACATACAAATATACTCATAAAGCTTGTAAGAGTAACTTATGTTGTTCATAGACGATCTGAAATTTAAGATCTTCTCCTCCAACTCTGAGACGAACATCAAATACAACAATATTCAATAGTTTTTGTTGTATTTTGTATGTTTAAAAATGATATTCGTCATGTAATTGTGTTTATAATTGTTGGAATACAATTATCTCTCAATCTTAAATTCTCGTTTGGATCGTTTGTGTTGCTATTGTGGTGAATTTCTTTACAAAAATGTGGGAGTAGGTGGTGGATATTTGTACAGGTTTATGCTCCAATGTTCTGGCTTAATTTACACTGGGAAAAATAATAAAAAAATAAAATCAAGACTACTTTAAATTCAAATTATTGAAATGGATTAAACGATTGCTATATATTTTGCATTAAATTTGCTGAACTCGTCCCTGACAAGGAGTACATCTAAATCTTTATGGATGTTCTCGTTTTTTATNNTTTTTTCCTTCATACAAGCTTGGAGCACTCTAATATATATATAGTATTTTGCATCAAGATAAGTTCAAAGGTTAATGTTTTTTTACGTTTTATTAATTTATTGGATCTGGCTTTTGGGCCTTACAATAAGTATATAAATCTTAAAGCTAAATCTAATTACTCTCTATCGAGAGCGAAGATGTTATAAATTGACCCTCCTATTAGAGGGTTGGTAGATCATTTCTAAGAAGCCTTGAATGTGTTCGGGCCTCTGCTAGTTATCTTGAAAGTGGGTTTGGATAACTATGCAATTTTACTATATATTTTGCCTTAAATTTGCTGAACTCGTATCTGACAAGGGGTAACTCTAAATCTTTATGGAAGTTCTCGTTTCTTATATGCCATGGTGCACCCATCATGGTTCTAAGAATTTTTGATTGGGCACTCTGTATAAGATCAGTACTCGTATTGCTGTTCGTTCCCCACAATTGGATGCCATATGTCCAAATTGATTTTAAAACTGTTTTATACAGGATGACTTTATTGTCAAGGCTGAATTTCGATTGGTTATTTATTAACCAGTGAAGGTTGGAAGCTTTTAATTGCATACTAACTCTTTCGGTTTCTATATGACGGCGCCATATAAGTCGCCTATCCAAATGAATGCCAAGGTATGTGGCATAATCAGACTCGGAAATGACAATATTATTGAGGTAAAAGTTGGAGATAAAAAATTAAAACTATTATATCTCAAAAACCAAAATTCAAAATTCAACCGCTTTTTGATTTTTGAAACGTCATATTTTTGGACCAGAAGGATTCTTTACTAAGAAAAATTGTGATTTGAGAAACATTTGCAATACTTTGAGTAACATTTGCAATACTTCATTGAAATCGAAGATATTACATCCGAAAATGTCTGTTTTATGTCCGTTTTGATATGGAATCACTCAATAGTAGTATTTTAATGATTTTCTTTAATAGTAAGTAAAAAAAAATAAGTTTTAGAATTAAAAAAAATTTAGGCTAATTGTGTCGAAAATGGCGTTTAATTTAGAAAAAATCGATATTAATATTTACATTAAGTTTTGAATTAAATTAAAAAAAATTGTAGAATTCTGATATCCGTCCTTCTTTTCACTTTTCGTTCGTTTGCATAGGAGTGAGTTAGGAAAACCAAAATCAGTATTCATTCTGATTTTGGACGAAAGACATTGGAGATTATCGCAAGTTATGATAAAAAAAAATTAATTAAAAAAAAGATCTTGAAATTGTTATCTTTACTATGACGTGCAAATTTTCTTACCCTGCTTGCCTCTATGCACCTCTCGTAAACAAACATAAGTGAGGTCTTACTGTAATTGCCATCGGCGTTTTCGGCTCAAAAAATCAACCGTCAAAATTTTTCAATTTTTATTAAAATTCAATTCAAAACATATTTTTCTATTTTATTCGAAGAAGTGAATGCAGTGGGTTTATCTATTATAATAATTTTACTTACACATAATAAATTTATTAGAAATAAGAATAATAGAGAAAAATATATATGAAAATATTTGGATTTTTTTTAAGGACTTTTTATTTAAAAAAGTATACCGAGAGTTGAGGCATATATAATTAAAGAGGGAGATCGAAAAAATCTTAGAGTTTTGATTTAATTATATTCAAATTGGTGTTTGGGGTACTATATTGTAACGCAGAGAAAAAAAGTATACCGTTCGATTCAAAATCTCTTTCGGAGTCGATTTAACTATGTCCATCTGGTGCACTAACTTTGCGCATGTAAACTTTGTAAACAAAGTACATATCGCAATTTTAAAGGTAATTTAATGAAATTTGGTAGATATGATGTTTTTCATATCTACCAAAAGGACGAAGCCTATTAGATTTGGTCATGATTGGACCTTTATCTCGCCTAGCCCCCTTACAAATGTCCTCCCGGAATAGAGGTTTAACACTAATAAATGCCTTAAAAATAGAAATATTTGAATGAAATTTAACCCAAATAAGTTCTATATGAGTCTAAATCCTTGTGTGGAAGGTTATATTACGTTAAATTGGCATTTGCCTAAAGCATAGCTCACTTCGGTCCACAGTAGGTCCCGTTGTGTTACCGTTCGTTCATTTCGAGACATAGTCTTAAGTTTCGTGGCTGTTATCAATAAGCCATCCTGTAGTTTTGATAAAGGAGTGAATTTTATTCAGATCACTATGCGCTAGACAAGTTTTGTCAGTTAAACGTTGATGCAGGTCAATGGCAAATAAGATGTTCAGTAGATTTCTCTTTCTCCACGTCGTTGCAACTTCTATAAAAAATAATTGTATGTTAGCAATAGACTTTGAGCATGTCTACCAATCATCCAGTGGCCAGTAATCATCCCAAGAAATTTCTAATTCTGAATTCTGCAAAGCTTCAACAATTGGTTTTCCTGAACTCAACGCAATTGGAATCACTTTTCCATCATGTTATCGCTTTGTTATAGAGATTGTGTGAGATTACACTTTTCCATCATGTTATCGCTTTGTTATAGAGATTGTGTGAGATTACGATACATTTAAAGTATTTATATCAATCAGTTATGAAAAAACGGTAGCTGATTTCTGTAACTTTGAGAATTTTTTTTACTCGAAAAAATAATAGTCGTCTTGTTTAGCAACAGGGTGACTAAGAGTAAATCAGTTATTTTTTGTTTACCTCATAAGTATTGATTTTTTAAATATTATGAAATCATCCTGTGAAAAACTAAATGATTACTATAATAATAAAACTTTTCAAATTGAAATCACTTTCGCCTAAAGTGCTACCATAAAAAATCACTTTAATACACCAAATCTTCAGCATTAAAAACGGAATTAAAACTAAATATTATTTCTTTATTTAACAAAACAATGTTATACTTTTTTAAAGTTATTTATTTTTAAAATTGAATTAGTTTTTATTTAAATTTTAAAAAAATTATTATTTAAATTTTAAAAAAATTATTATTTAAATTTTAAAAAATTTATTATTTAAATTTTATTTATTTTTTTTAAGTTCTTATTCACTGCTTTTTTATTGTTTGTAATTTTTATTATTTATAGATAATTTTTGTTATTTTTTATATATAATTTTCAATAACTTTTATTATTACAAATAACTTTGAAAAAGTGGCGTCTCGTTATAAGCACGAATTATTTGAAATTATTAATTTTTAATCATTTTTTTGAACTTGTAATTTTAAATAAAATTTTCCGTTTTTTTTGCAAACACTTTTAATTTAGTTCTAATCAAGTTTAAGTTTAGATTACTACTGATTTTCTTACTATGAATTTGTAAATTTATAAACAAATTTCAACATTGAACTAATTTTTCAAAAAAATAAAAAGTGATAAGAAATCTAGTGCAATACTTAGACGTAAAACGGTGCATTTTTTTGCGGGAAATTGCATTTTATTGAAATCAATGTTATTGGAAATTAAAAGAAGATGTAGACGAATATATTGAGTGGTATATAGTTCTTCAAATATTACTTAATAAATAATTGATTAGGTCTGGGTCTAGGTTGTTATCAGTTTAAGAGTTTTATATTAATTAAAAAAAATTAAATTAGTTAAATTCTTTATTTAATTATTATTTTTTTAATTTTATTTATAATAATTTATTTATTTATTTATATTTTAAATTTGTAGGGTATTGAAATCTTTTTAATTAACTTTCTCATTTAAGTACCTAATTAATAGGTCATTGAACTGATAGTAAATATTTCATAACGTGTAGTTTTCAATGTCTTTTGAAATTTAGCGAAATCAGCTAAATTTCTACCTTTTAATTGTATGAAATAATTTCACTTTATTAGTAACTAAATATAAGTCATTTCTATTAATATATTCAAACACATGGCCAATGCCAATTAGTCTTAAATTAATTCTATAATTTATTTTATAATTTTAAAATCAATTAATCAATTGCGCTTAAAAATAAATTATTGTAATCTTAGTAATAAAAAAAGCGAACTTTATAATAAATATTATAAATAACTTAAAAATGTACTTTAAGTATAAATTAAAACTTAAAATAAAAAATTGTCTTTTGTGTTTTAAATTACAAACACAGGCACGTATTCTAAAAAAAAATATATATATAAATAATTTGGTTTCGTATAATTCTATATAGAAAAATTATTACTAAACTAAGAGATAATTAAAATTTAATGACTTAACTTATTAGCTACTTAATTAAACGACCGTATTTTTAATCCAAAATTCTTTAATCATATCTGAACCCTTTTCGGCTATCATTATAACGGGAGCATTAGTATTGGCACTAACCAAGGTGGGCATAATACTGGCATCAATGACACGTAAGCCACGTATGCCATAGACACGTAATTGGGGATCTACTACAGCTTCGGGATCCCAATAGGGACCCATTTTACAAGTGCCCACAGGATGATATATAGTAACGGTATAATGTCTTATCATGCATTCCCAATAGGGATCAGTAAACATTTGTAAATGTTGGCAACCCGGCCATTTAATAGCTGATAAGCGTGAACCAAATCTTTGCATAGCTTGGGTACGGGAAAGTGCCACTGCTATTTTAACACCTTCGATTAGGGTTTTCATATCAAAATCATCTGCCAAATAGTTGGGTATTATATAGGGATAATCAAAAGGATTACCCGAACGTAGCTTAATGAAACCTTTACTGCGTGGTCTCAGTAACATGGGTATTATACTCCAAACATCATGATTGTTTATCTTTTCGAAAACAGCACGATAGAAAGCTTCTGTTAAGCCATGAGCCTTTCTCAATTGATTACCGCCATCTGAGTTAGTAGAACCGGAAACAAAATGAAATTCTATATCGGGCCAATCCAAAGTTTTATTAGCATATTTGGTATTAACAAAAGCCAAACCTTCTACACCGCCCAATATAGTCAAGGGACCTTGACCAAATACCGCATATTGTAAAACAGTGGACATAGAATGGAATCTACTCTCCACTATAGATACAGGCTGATTAACCAAGAAAGTTAAACCTCCTAAACCAATATGATCTTGCATATTTTCACCCACATTTAATTCCTTAATAACGGGTATACGATGTTTGGCCAATTCCTTACGGGGACCTATGCCCGATAACATTAAAATCTGAGGAGAGTTCACCGAACCACCAGAGAGTATAACCTCTTTCTTGGCTCTAACATGATAAAGTTTTTGTTCCTTAACAAATTCCACACCAAAAGCCAATTTTGTAACAGGATCAATCATAATGCGGGTGACATGAGAATTCATGGATATATGAAGATTAGGACGAAGGCGAGCAGGTCTTAAAAAGGCTTTAGCAGTACTACAACGACTACCACGACGTGTCGTACCCTGGGCTATCATAAAACCAGCTTGTTTTTCACCATTCAAATCACGATTGTCATAACCCATTTCCACGCCGGCCTCTACAAAACTGGCAGCCAAAGGTGTATGATAGGGAGCTTCTCCTACAGTTAAATAACCTCCCGTAGAATGATAGGGAGTACTGGCCAAATAGGGATTAGTATTGTCTTCGGATTTTTTGAAATAATATAAAGCATCACGATAACCCCAGCCAGGATTACCTTGAGCCTCCCAGCCATCATAGTCATGTTTACTGCCACGTAGATATAACATATAATTAAGGACACTTGATCCGCCCAAAACTTTACCACGAGGCCAATTACAGCGACCACCATTCATAGCTGGAAAAGATAGAAAATTATTAATTAAATAAAATTTAAAGAAAATTAATAATTTCTTAATACAACACTTACCCAAACAGGAAGTACCCGAGGGTTCCGTCTTATATTTCCAATCCATTTTACTTAATTGCAAATAACCAGCCATTAAAGGAACATCGGAAATTTCCGTTTCATCTCCACCCGCCTCCAATAATAAAACATTCCAATTTTCCACTTCCGTTAAACGATTCGCCACTACAGCCCCCGCCGAACCAGCTCCTATTATAATAAAATCATAATGATCTCTTATTTCATCACCAGGTGTATCATTAGGTTTTGATTCAGGATCCATTATTTCTTCATATTGAAAATAAGCTATGGCAGCCACTAGCATGGGTACAAACCAACTGTTACTAGTGGCAGCAGTAACAGCGCCACCTATAACACCCGCAGCACTGGCTATAGCACTCATTATAGTGAGTTAATTGTGAAAAGGGATTTTTTTGTTTTATTTTGTTTTTTTTTTGAAGATTTTTTTACAAGTAATCAATCTGGTTAATATTTAAACAACATGGCCAAATTTAAACTAAAAAAGAAATAAAATAAATAAATAAAAATTTAAAAAATTATGCAATTTTAAAATAATTTTAACACATAAATTATTAACATTAAAAAAATATATGTTGCAATATTTTCTTTGAAATAAAGTTTAATTAAATTTGATTTTTTAAATTAAGATTCCAGACCAAACTCATACTATTGTAAAGCCCAATTATTATTATATCATTTATTCACATACATACGTTAACGGAATTTTAAATATAAATATATAATAATATCAATATAACCGGCCATTTTGTTTTGTCTTACACAGTTTTTACTTCAACCTATCTATATAAATCTTTAAGTTTTATTTGTATTTACCAAAATTTTTACTAATATTGTTTAGTATTTTAGATACTTTTCGTAAGAAATTGAAATTTAAAATAAAATAAAAATAATAATAAAATACGTGCAACCGGCAACGTACAATTAATGTTTATATGTGTGCTTAGTAACACATTGACATATTCACACTCTCTTCTATTTTGTTTTACCGTTAGTTTTTCTTTCTTTTTTAAAATTCATTAGTTGTGTCAACAAAATGTGTCTTTTTTTCAAACCACCTTTACCGCCAATTCCAGTGACTTTCATACCATATATGTTTGTATGTATGTAAAGAGTTGCCTTCATTTTATAACTTATGTCTTGATTAGAAACATTTCAGTTTAACCTAAAAGTTATGAAAAATAAACTTTGCCAAAAAAAATTTACATACATATATTATACAATTATTAAATCCCTGTATGAGTTTGACTCATATGTATTTGTATGAAAATAGTTTAATTTCATAAATTTTATTTTATACTAGCCGGTGTGCTTCGCCACCCCCCGAAATGAAATACATAGTAATTATTTTCCCAGATATAAGAATTTTTGCATTTAATTCATATGGGAGGTAACATAGGGGCCCTACTTCTAGTCCGTCCATATTTTTCTTAAATATTAATATTGATACCAAAGAGGCTCCGGCAAAAATTTTAGAACTCTAACTGTTATATATTCTCAGATATGATAATTTAATATTTTCTTTATATGGTTCACTA
>MINK01173204.1:0-21837 GCA_001735545.1 Phormia regina
CCAATGACAACACAATGTTAAAATCATAGCTTTTTCAGTTCTTTTTTTGCTGGGTAATGGATTGAAAAATAGTAATATCACCTTTATCTGAATTACCTTGCCCCAATGTGCGCAGCCGCTATTATTGTCAATATTAAATATTGTTCCTGTTCTTTTATGATTTTTATTATACAACTTCGAACAATATAAATATACAAACAGACAATCACAATTGTACTTTTTTTTGTGACTAATGATTTTACTATCCACTAAGGGTCAGTCTGGATCAAGTGATCAAGTGACATCAAGTGGATAGTGACTCTTAAAATAAAGTATTTTGCACTTTAATAGATTACACCTCTAGTTAAAAGTTTGAATTTTTAGACTAACTAAACTAGAGATTACTTAGCGACAGTTATGTAATCTATTGTCTTATAAGAATCTCTTCAAGTATCTCGTACCTTAATGAAAAATAATGATATAAAGGTTCTGCATTGCCTTCCACTATAACTGTAGTGTTATATATTGTATTAAACGTAAGTGCAAGTGTATTGTGTATGTATGTATATTAATGCGTACAAGTTTAATGTGTGTGTGTGTATGGAGTAAAATATGAAAAAAAAGTATGACTTTATATAATTTATGTTTATTTATTTTTATATAAGTACATACATATATATATATATTTTTTTTTTCTGCTTCTTCTGTTGATTTTTGTTGTTGTTGTTTTGCTTACATTATTATTATTATTATTATTATTACGATTTTCTATTTATATTTTAATAATAAATATAATCATTTAAACAACAGTCGTCGTCTTTTGTTGTACGTTGAGGGTGATTTGTTTAATGTATTCCTGGTGAATGTACAAGTATGATATTGTATGTGTGTATGATTTTAATCGGGGTGGATTTTTAATTTATGCATTTGTTTTTTTTTTTCTTTCTTCATTTTTATATTTTTTTTATATTTTAATTATTTATAAATTTATGTTATAATAAATATTTCAGTTTGTGTAAGTATAAATAAAGTAGGTATACGAAATTATTTGATCGCATAGAATATTGAAAATATTTCTAAATAATTTTCTAGAAAAAAAAGTAAAGTAATTAATTTAGAAGCACATTTAAAGTACACTTTAGTTTTAGTATAAAATTAATTTAATTTTAGTAAAAATGTAAAGCAACTACTTTCATAATTTCTTATAAAGAATACCGCCTGTAAGTATTTTTCATCAATTTTTTTTCGATTACACACTTTATAAGTATATTTGTATTTATGTTCCGCAAAGAAGGCATCACAAATAAATAAATATGCATTAAACAAAAAAAGTATAAAAATAAATAATGACATTTTGGTGGTGGATTATTTTAATTATTATTCGTATATTGACCAACAATGTTGAAAATTTCAACAGATTTTACAGTGGTGAAAAATATTTGCATTATAACAGAAGTTTTTTTTTTCTGTTTATAATTAAGAAGAAAAAAATCAAAAAAAATAAAACATTTGTTAAAGGCAAATAAATGTTATGCATATATTTCTTCTTATTTTTTTTTCTAGAAATCTGATATTAAATTTCTTTTCATAAGTATTAATTACATTGAATTTTTTATTAAAACTGCGTTGTATGATAAACTATCATTAGCTAACGTTTTCATCTGGACACATTTAAATAAACTGATGACGTAAACTAACTAAACATTAATGTATCCAAATAGTAGCTACTCGGTCCAATATAAATAATAATGTAAGAGCGTTAAAATGTATAAATTGAATTTAAATGATCCCAAGAGTACTTCCGGAATCGCTATTAAAATATCATTCCGTTCATTTTTAACTTATGGAACTTTTATTATCGAACTAGCGAGTTGGAAGCTTATGAATAGGAAATATAAAGCACCAGATCACTCTTCCAATAACAACGGATTCAATAAATGCAGTAGTTTGCGATATTTAAAATGATTTATTTTAAGGAATTTGGACGTCAAGTGTTAGGAATGATATAAAAATGGATGGGTTAAGATTTGTGGCACAAAGGTCTTTAATCGTTTTTTTTTTATTAAATTTGATAGGGTATTATTAATTATTTATTTGATGAAATATTATTATAATTAAAATTATAATAAGTCTTCAAAATAAAAGCACTAGCAGCATAGACTATCGGCTAAGGGATATTTAAAAAAGAAAAATTAGGTAAATGTTAGTTGGAATGGTATGAAATTAAAATTGTGTTGTTAGATTTTATGTTCGATGTTTAAGACAATAGTTGGTTAGTATAATGTTCTGTATGGATGGTGTTCTCGCCCATTATGTAGGGAATGGCATTTAGCTAAGCTAAGATAAGTTAGAGATCAATTGTTGCCAAAAAGACTTGTTGGTTGTGGATCCCTGGATATAAGGTAACTATGAGTTAATATGGTGTGCGTTAAACAAAGACGGGTAAAAAATTTGTTTTGGAGACAAATTGTTGTGGTGGGGAGATTAATGTGATGCTTTATGAGGATTGATGTTGCTATATAGGTGGTTGTAATTTTTCCATTTACTGATCATCGAAGAGTTCAGATTATTAAGAGAGGATCTTATTATGTAACATTTCGTCTGAGAAAAAAAGTTATTATAGGAAGCATTTCTGTTTTCTTGCCAACATAATCGGCAGTTTCAGTCTTGTTAATACCAATGTGACTGGGTATCCAAAAAAGTTTTACTTTTTCGTCATTTGAATTAAAAGCTGTTGAAATGAAATAATAATTTCATTTTTATTTTTAGTGTTTTTAATAGCTTCGAAAACAGATCGACTGTCTGTGCATATGACGATTTTCTTGTTGGATTTTTTTCTTTTTTTTTTTGTAATTTAAGAGCTTCAATATATTCTTTTTTTCTTTAATCTTGAAAGATGTTGTTAAAGAAGTGGGGATTTGCCGGATAGCATGATTGTATAAAGTATCTATTTCAGCTTCTGCGCGTAGATTTTTGACAGGTGTTGTTCTGAAGGCTCTTATTAAATTAAGTAATCTAGTTTTTTTTTTGTATTATAATTTAATATATTTTTTGTTATTTTACGTTTAAATTTTTGTTAACATCATTTTTAAATTGGGTAATATTTTGTGCTAAATAAAAGTGCCAATAAAACATAATTTCATAGTTCATAACTTTCTTATCAATGGAACATTTATTGGACTTTGCACTATTTCTGGATTGCACGTTTAGATTCTTACTTACTTCACTGAATATGTTTTTTTTACTACGACATTTTATTTAACAAAATTCGACATTGAAAAATTTTTAAACTTCTGACTTGAGGCAATATTAATTCCTTTGGATACTACAAGGATAATAAGTCTATGAGCATGACAATATATTTATCAGAGGATATAATTTTGACACAGAAAATAAGAAAAGTTATATTAAAAATACTGATTTATTAAACTTGAGATCTATTAAGATAGACCCTATATTATGTCTATAAATAGCTATTTCAATATATTAAATTGTATAAATAATCTTATTTATATGTCTAATATGTATTACTAAAGCAATTCGGTTAATCAAGAGAAAATAACATCTACTCATTACTAGGTAACGTTAGAGGTAACCAGTTACTATTGCAGTTGCTATACAAATAAGATTTAGTTGTTTATTTGTTTTCCTTGTACTTTACACTTTCACCATTACAGTAAATAATATTACATTCACATTTACACATACAAATGTATTTATTTTTTGAATAACTCTCATGTTATGAAGAAATAAATACATACATATGTCACTTTAGGGTTCTTAATCAAAATTTAATAATTAATATATAAAATTATTATTATTAAGTTTAAATTAAAAGAATAAGGATTTAATTACATTTACAAACACACATACACACACATACTTATATAAATACTAATACGAAACTTATATGTATTATATGTATGTAGGTACATTTATTTATTTACTTACGTGTTTATACATACATACATACATACATACATACATACATACATACATACATACATACATACATTTATTAATTTTCACATCAACTCATGTATATATATGTAACATTGGAGACGAGCTACACATCATTTTTAAGAAAGTTTATTTTCTAGGACTTTAAAAGTATGTTATCATATTTTTGTCTGAAATGTCATACATGGTGCATTCATAACGACATATATGTCCATAATCCAAATAAAAATGCAAAAACGATAAAACATTCAGAAAACTTTAAAATATCATAATTTTTATACACTAAACCAGCATTGGTGGTTGGGGGGTATTATGCGTTTGTGTTAGTATACCGTTCGAATCAGAATCACATCTTAGCTCCCATATAAACGTCATCCCGATTAGGGCTTAACGCTAAAAAATACCTTTAATGTAGAAAATAATTTAATAAAATTTGTTATAGGGAACTTTTTTGTTAGTCCATGCGTGAATACTCGAAAGCGTGAACGACTCAGAAGTGGGAACAATTTCTTTTTACTCAGACTATTCTAAAACGTGAATAAAACATGAAAGCTCAAAAAGGTAAACAATTTTTAATTTTTTATTTTTATCGTTTATAAATTGGGAAATCCCCAATTAAGAATAAAATGTTTTTGTTTCTAATCCTAGAAGCATATATTACTTGTTTTTGTTCGTTAAAAAGGTTTTTTATTTATGTTTACCAATCGAAAACGAGAACATCTTTGATAAAAATTAGTTCACGTTTCCGCGAGTCCACTGTATTTTATTTAACACTTATACTCCACACTGACCAAAAATCTAATAGAGGTTTGCAGACATATGAAATATACAGTGTTAGAAAAAATAATAGGGACGACCCTTACTTTCGCAAACAGATGTGAAAGTAAACTTTTTTTGAGGGTCCCGCTAGTTAACTAAAAAAAATTACCATTAGTCAATAAAAATTATTATTTTTAACACAAAACATATTAAAAATCCGTAAAACAATGTTTATGTGATTTATGGATTTTTATGATTTATGTGTTCGGTAAATAAATTTGAAAATGGATCGTGGTGTTCATTGTACTGAATCTGAAAAATATGTTATTATTAGAGAAATTGCACAGATAATGAAGGCTTTCAAAACTGGAATTCGATGCCATTCATTCGAAAAAAGTCATGAAACTAGAGGTAGAAAGCGTAAAACGTCAGTGCGTTTTGACCTACGTTTAGTTCGACTTTCCTAAAATAATCCCTTTATGTCATCAAGTAGCCTTAAAAATAAATTATTTGTTTCAGTGACAAATCGAACAGTAAGAAATAGGCTGTAAGAAGTCGGATTAAAGGGACGCAGTCCGAGAAAAGTACCACTGTTGAGCAAGAAAAATAAACCAAAAAAAAAAGGTTGGTATTTGCCAGGCGACGTTAGAAGCGTCAAAACGTAGTTTTAGCTGAATGAGGTGCCTCTAATAGAGGGCCGTTCCAATCACCGTACTTAAACCCCATCGAGCATCTCTGCACGCAGAGAAAAAATGTGATTCTGGTGACCATAAACTAAGAGCAGCATACTATGATTGTAATATATGATTCCAGATTACAATAAGTATTTTTGTACGTAATGTAAAATCATTATTATGATTCCATTTTATCATTTATTAGTGAAGTTTATAACCTTACTAATAAATTTTGAACTTAACTTCTGGATCACAAGTTCAGCATCTTATTGATTCCTTTGGATGTTCTTTTTTTTTTTTTTTGCTGGGGTCCTGCAGCATATAATTTCAGATTATATTACGAATTATGGAATATATTTAAAAAAAACAATTCCCCCTAATATAGTCCAGGATTTATTGCAAAAAATTAAATGTAGATTTATCTTTAGAGAACTATAGAAATATTGAAAATCCGACTTGATCTTAATTTTTTGAATATACTCAAGGTAATCAACTTTGACGCCCTGTAACTTATTTTGTGTTATCACATGGTGACTACAAGATGAGTTTTCTAAAAGCTTCCTTCTCTAAAACTTTTCCATTCATTTTGCTTATTTAATATCAATTTTGTTATCTTTGAGTGACTTAAAAGTATTTTTATTATCAAAAATTTTGCGTTTGACCTTAGTGTATGTTTGTGAAAAACAATCTCACACCCAAATGACTAGGCCAAACTAAATAAAATTCATTCAGAATATTGTTTATATTCCTAAGCGTATTACTTTTTAAAATCAGCTAAAATTGTTTAGTAGAAATTAAAATTACAAAATAAAACTTAGAGAAACATCTTAAAAATTTTTAATTTTTTGTTATAATTTGTAAAAAAAAAAAAAAAATAATAATATAAAACTTTTTGAGCCACCCTCGTTATGACTAACAAACTTTTAACAATTGTAAATAATATTTAATAAATAAAAAGTGATTTTCTTTTCTACCACCATTGTGTGCAATTATTAATATTCTTTCATTTTCTTCACTTGCCAGCCATATTAAACATAATTATATTTATTTCATTTCATTTCTTAGTCTTTGTCTTTGTTTCTTCCTCCACTTTGTCTTCCTTCTCTTCTTCTACTTCTACTTCTACTTCTTCATCGACGCGTCGCCTTCTTAGTTTTCGCCTGCCATTTATTATTTACTTTTTTTTATGTACTTTTAATACAATTTACCAAACATTACACAGCATTTTTAATCTAAAAAACATTTATATTTTTATAATAATACAGAGCAAAAACGACAAAAAAAAAAAAAAAAAAACAACAAAAAATATTATATATAAAAAAAAGTTAAACGCTTCTGGTGCAAGAAGGCTCGGTAGGACATAATAATAAAAAAAAGATCAGATTTTAATGCAAATTGGACTATTTGTGTCGTAATGGGATTTTCTTCGTTTTATACTTACTTTCCACATTCAGATTCTCTTTTATCTTTTATCTACAGTGTCGTATGTGTTGTGTGTGTCTTTTATGAATATAGATACATCTTTTGTATAATTATTTTATGGTCTTCTTAGATCTGTCTTTTCATTATATTTTGTTGAACAAAAGCAAAAAAGTTACTAAAAATAAAATTACATTAATTATTAAGAAGCATCTGCGGTGTAAATGTATGTGTGGTGTGTGGGTACTGAACGGGCCTGAAATAAAATCTCAAAATGATTCATAAATTCAAGTACAGTAGAGAACGGCGCGATGGTACAAGTCAGGGAAATAAAGAAAAATAAATTTGACTGAAGTTTCTAGTGTTAAATGAAGGACCAACCTACTCTTCCGTGCCTATGCTGGAACCTATTAAATCATATTTTACTATACTCAACCTTCTACATTATTTGTTCGATATTTTTCATTAATATTTTGCAACCAATGACTTTTTTATATAAATAATATTAGTTTATAGTTCAAATACGTTTGTGATGTGTGTGTGTGTGTTATTTAAGTTACCTATATGGAATGTATTTTTTCTTTTAACAATTAAGATAATTGACGCAATCAACTTGTCTTTTTGCTCAGTATCTCAGTCGTGTTATTGTTATTACTGCCACTACACTGCAATAAATCACATACATACATACATACATACATACATACATATATACATACATATATACATACATACATAAATCATTTTAGTTTAAAATTGTATACCTTCATACAAGAGTTCATTCATAGTTTTTTCTAATAAAAAATATTCTATTGAACCTTCATATATTTGTATATTTAAATAATGATTATTATTTTTTATTTTATGTTGCATATGTATATAATCATACTTTATATTATTTAACTTTTTCCTCTGAATGTGTGTGTGTGTTTTTTTCTATTAGTAATCGTAAAAAAAAGGCGCCAAGCATTTATTTTGTATCCACTAACACCAAACCACTGAAAACCCACAACTTAAGTAATGCCTACAGTTAGAAAGAGAGTTATTCTATTGTAATAATAGTTGAATGTTGTTGTTATTATTATTGTTGTTGCGTTGTTGGTTTTGTTTTGCTTTTTTTTTGTTGTCTGAGGGTCTTTTGGTCGTTTATGTCCTTGTTGTCTGAGTTGGTAGCACTTTTACTTTATATTGTTTCTATTGTTGTATTCAACACATTTGTGCGCCAATTTAGCAAATAACACTGAACTGACAAAGGAAACGGAAAAAAGGTTTGAGAAGCAACACCAAAACATTACGACAGCATGAATGCGAAGCAGTCAACACTTGCTTTGGTCGATGTTTTTGGTTTCTTTTTTATATTTTATTTCAACTAAAAGTCAATTAAGTGGAAATCTTGAGGTCAATGTGGTAAGTTAATTGATTAACAATGTGTGAGGATTTGCTTGAAATTGTCGTAGAAGATTTTATATATGAAGAAATTTACTTGATATCAATGAAAAATTTATTATTTAAATATTGTGCTAATTTTGTCCAGATGATAAAGATTAGATGGTTGAAATTTTATTTATTACATTTATCATCCATTAAGAGTTTTTATAAGAAAATAATTATTCTAAATATAAAGATTTCGGCAAATGTGTTTTGTCTAGCTGCTAACTGAAAAATTGATATTAATGAATGGTTTTTATAAAATTTTTCCAAAAATTAATTAATTTAATGTACGAATTCATTGTATCAATGAAAATATTAATTAAAATTCTATGAAAATATTAACACTATTATGAACAATACATTGAAACCAAAACAGGAGAAAATATTTCACTTTATTTTTTAATAAAATTATTAATTAACTTTGTATTTGAATTTAATTATATTATTTATTAATATAATAAAATTTTTAATTGGTTTAAAATTATTTTTAAAATAAATTGACTGCTTTTAAAAAAAATATAAAGAAAATCGAATGATTTGACTAGAAAAATATAGAAAAAAAAATAAATAAATTTAAGTAAATTTTAAAAAAAAATCAGCTTATTATGTCTATTTAAGGAAAAGCAGTAATAATAATAATTCAATTAATTAATCAATTAATATAAGCAATTTCGTAATTGAAGTTGGTTTTACTTCTTTCTGTGAAACATTATATTTATATCAAATAAAATAAAATAAAATAAGTAAATCAGTTATTTAATTTAATATATTAGTGCATTGAGTTCCTTTATTCAATGTACGAATACATTGTATTAATTAAGAAGAAGCATTGAACATTTTTGATATATTACGCAAGATTATTTTATTTCTATATTTTTATAGACAAATTTTGATTTGTTTTCTAAGAACTATCAATTTATTTTAAATATAAATTTAAACCAATCACAAAATTAATTATATTAAAAAATAATATAATATAAATAAAATAAAAAATAAAATAATAATTTGAAACTTATTTTTATTTTGTATTGTAAGCTTTACAGAAATGTATTCTATTTTGAAATCTGGTTTGATTTGTAAAAGTGTTATCACACGGTGACTACAAAATAAGTCTTCTGAAATATTAAGTCCTTCTCTATAACTCCTCCATATATTTTAATGCGATCTGACTAGAAGTTTAGACGACACTAATTTATTACCAAAAATTTTGAGTTTGAACCCACTGTGCGATTCAAGACTTAATATAACTGAACTTTTGATTATGAAATTCTTTTAATTTAATTTATTAATACCTTCAACCAAAACATATTTATTGCCAATAAAATTGATTGAAAAGTGGAAATGAACTAAATTTATACGAAATATTAAAAATAAAAAATAATAATAAATAAATAAACATAAAATAATATTATGTATGAGAAGCAGAAACAAAAAAAAAAAAAAAAAAAAAAAAAAATTTCAAAAAAAAAAAAAAAAAAAAAAAAAAAAAAAAAAAAAACTTTATGCAATTTTCTGTGTGTGTGTGTGTTTGTGTGTGTGTGTCCAACAATAATAACAACAACATTCAATAACTTCTTACAAATACAAATAAATAATTACAAAATGACAATAAAATATTATATTAATTTATTTTTATTATTTATTCTTTTTCTTTTTTTTATATTTTATTACATTTATTGTTGTTAAAGTTGTAGATATTATTGAATGTTTGTTTATACCATACATATGAATGTATGTATGTATATTTGGTTAGTGTGTACGAAATTGTGTTGTGTCTAGGAACAGCAAAAATACCAACAACAACAACAATAACAACAAAAATGTAAACTGATGGAATGAGCCGCGTCGTGTAAAACCAACGTAAAAACTGAACTGAACTGAACGTAGATATAAATGAGTGAATGAAACATTGAATGAATGAACAAATGTCATTATTAATGTTTTATTGTGGCAAGCAAAAATATAAATATTAATTGACGTTTTTTCTTTTTGCACACACATACTCACACACATTTATACGCGCGCACATTACGGAAAACGTTGTAATAAACGTTGTTTGTGTTGTTGTACAACATAAGGCATTTTGTATGGTGAGAACAAGAGAAGAGCTGGGGAGGGGGGTGTAGTGGCGAAAGACAACAAAAGTTAAAACGACTGAGGAGCAGAGGGATAGGCAATCAACTGGGCAGATAGTGAGTGTATTATAGTCTAGAAGTTTACTTTAGGGAAGAGTGCTGTAACGGACGATTTAATATCGTTTCATATTCGTACAAGTTGTATCTGTGACATTGCAAGCAAGAATATTTAATTGTATGTATGTATGTATGTTTGTTTGTGTATACATATGTATGAACAATATTCGTAAATTCAGTTGTATTGTTAAAGTAGCGTTAAAATGTGAGGTTTTTTATTTGTTATTGTTGTTGCTTATTTCTTTGTAAGTTTTGTCTGACCGCCCGTCTATTTGTCTGTTCGTCTTTGTGTGTATTTTTGTTGTTGTTTGTTTTTAGTTCATACATACATACATACGTATGTACATACATATGTACAATATTAAATGAATTGTGGTACAGGTAGTTTTTCTTTTTGTTGTTGCTGTTGGTTGCACATACTTTTGTTGCCGGCTTTTATTTAATTTATACTGCATGCATACTTTTCGCACTGCTATATTTGTTTCTTGTTTTTGTTCTTGTTGTTGGGGTTGTGGCAGCAGTGTGTTGTAATACATACTCTACTGTTAAGATAGAAAGCAACGCGTTCTATCCTATCAAGTGTTTAGTTGCAAGTTTGTATCTGTCGATACACTTAAATTTACACTATAATTCTTATACGTACACACTTACAGTAATCTACACATGATGTACATACAGATGTGATAAAAATAATAGTGATGATAATATAATTTTATATTAAAAATTTACTTTTTGTAGAAAATGTAAAACGTTTCTTTTCGATAAAAATATTATTTTTAGAAGAAATTTTCAATACAATTTTTCTTTTTATAGACAATTTTCAAAAAAAAAAAAAAAATTGTTCATTGTATAGAAAATTTTCGATAAATTTGTTTTCCGATGGTAAATTTTCGATAAATTTCTATTTATGGTAAATTTTACTTTTATAGAAAAGTTGTTGATAAATTTTCTTTTATAAAAAAATTATCAATATCTTTTTCTTTATAGAAAAATTATAGAAATCTTTTTTATAGAAAAATTATTGATATCTTTTTTTTATAGAAAAAATTTCTTTTTATAGACAAATTTCCCTTCATTGGACCATTTACGATAAAATATTCATTTGAAAATTGTAAATCTATAAATATTTTAATAATTTTCTGTTTATGGAAAATTTTCGATAAATTTTATGTTTTACATGAAGTTCGTAGCACTTCTATTATTTTGTTCCCAACTTTAAAAAACAGATGTTGTGTTAAATTTACAAATATATTCTGATATAAGTTCAAATGTACTTTGTATTATTTTAGGTATTAATTTTTCTGTTGTTTTTTTTTTTTTTTAATTTTTTTTTACAAGAACAAACTAATAATAATGACACAGAATGTGGCACTACTAAGTTTATTTGCAACTTTTATACGTTTGTAGTCATTTTTATTATATCTGTGGTTATTTTATTGAAAATTATTTTTTTTATTTAAAATACATATGTATGCTCCTGCATTATCCCAGTAAACATTTAATGAAATGATTTTAAAAAATTTTGCTCTAGTTGACAGAGTTATTAAAATTGCATATTTCAATGTGTAATTAAATATTAAAGTTAAATTTATTTAGATTTTTAAAACTCTGTTTGCTGGGTAAGTTTTGTTTTTTTTATGGTATAATTTACAACAAAATATAAATATGTGAGTAAATCTATGTCAAATGTTAGTTAGACATGAAATAATTTATTATTTAGTTGTACTCATATGATAGATATTATTATATTAAAAAAAAAAAAAAAAAAACATTGATTTCGTGTGTTTATAACAATTTATAAAATGGGATATGGGATGCATTTGAATAGATTTTCTGTTTGTACTGACTACAATGAAATTGTTTGTAGACTTTTCTAATCAACGTTATTAAGTTCATTTTTAAGAAGTAATTTAATTCAAAAGCTTTAAAATATTCATAATCTTGTAATTGTCTTTTTGGTTTTAAAAGTATTTTTAGTTTTTATTTTAATATATTTTACAATAATTTTTTTCCTCGATATAATTCATTTATTTTATATTTCTTTATCGTTGTCCTATTACAACAATAATTAATACAAATTACTATGTATTTATTAGTATAGAATTGTGTTTTGTGAAATTTAAATACTACAAAAGAAACAATAGTTACAATAATAAAGAATTGAAAAATAAATAGAAATAACCAAAAAAAAAAAAAACTTAAATAATCACACGTTAAGTCTGGTATGCAAATGTGATTTTGTACAATTTGTAAACATGTGACCAGTGAGTGAGTGAGTGAGTGAGTGAGAGGGTCATTTAGAGGGTTGTATTAATTGAAAATGTTTTTTCTTTATTAAAATTGAGGATTACCGACAAATAATAAAAAAACGCTTTGTTTTATTTAAATAGAAAATAGTGTTGCCAGGTTAAAATAAACAAAAATTTTTAAAATTCAAATATAACTTTTGTTAAAAGTAAATATATTTATTTATAAATAAATAAATGTCACAAACTTGTAATCCAAAAGTTATTATAGATAACTTTTGGATAATAGAACGGTGATTAATCGAAAAACGATATTCTATTATATATTGATAATTTAACTCTATTAATCAATAGAGACAAAATTCAAGTTGTAAATTATTTTGGTTTAGGAGTCATGAAGTAAAAAATTTAGTTAAAAATACTTTTATGTACAAATTTATAATTTGTTTACAAAAATTGACATAATTTCTAAACTAAAAGAGTGTTCATTTACATTTTTTTCACATTAAATTAATTTAATTAATTCTTAGACAAATTCTATTACATTTCTTTTCTAGGGCGTTATACTAGAAATTCTTCTAGTTAAGGCATTACAACTAAACTAAATATCGATTGTAATAATTTGTGATTTATATTAATTATTTAAATATACCAAAAAATAGAAAAATAGAAAAATAAACTTTTGAATTTTCTTTGTTACCATAATTATTTTATATGTTGCACACCCATTTTACAAACACTTTAACCAGGAATAATTTGTAATGCTTGCCATTATTTATAGCATGACCCCTTTCGAAACTCACTCCCCGTTTCTTAAACTGCCAGGAATAGTTGTGTGAAGTATCTTTCTTAAAAATAAATTTAACAGGAGAAATTCTATAAAAGATTAACTTCTACTTTCTAGGGTATACAAGTGTAAACTGAACTTGTGTTTGGGGTGGACTGGGTGTTAAGTAAAGAAAGAATATATATTTATTGCTCATACCCTTGTCTGGAATATGAGACATGAAAACGGAAAACTATGACTGCATCGTTTTGTTGTCTTGGTAGTTGTTTTTTTTTTTTATCTTTTTGCTTTCTTGGATATAATTTTCATTTCTTATATTATATTAACTTTGGTTGCACATTTTATTTTTTTTTCTTTAGTTGTTGTAAAATTCTTAGAAACTGTAAAAAAGGCGCGCAAAATTTTCTTAAAGTTTTTGCTATTTTCCTTAAAGTTTGTTTTCTTTGTGTGTGTGTGTGTTTTTAGAATTTCTTAAGAATCTTGCTAAAGAAAGATGAGATCCTGGTCAGTATACAGCATTAAAATTCAACTGCATTTTTTAGCATTATATTTCTTAAGGATTTAATGCGTTATTTGTTGCATAAGTTGCGGCTATGGATGCAACCACAATAATTTTAAAAGTGCACAAATTTTATACTTCATACAACTGGAAGTCCTCACTTAAATAAATGTATAAACTAGTGCTAAATGCAGCATGCGGCATTAGTAATCATTTCATGAGCAAAACCAACGACAAAATGCATAATTTTTTTTCCAGCGCATTCACTAGGAGTTTCAGAGTGAGAGTATGAGTAAAAGTGAGTGACTCGTACGCGGTTCTTATTTTATCCTCAATATGTATCTGTCTGCAATATTTGCTGGTATAAGTAAAACAACGATTTAGATGCACTTGTCGTTGTCTAAAAACTAACCCAAAACAATCTCACCCCACCCTAACCCTACAATTCGCGTCTAATAGCAACAACTACAACTCGTTATACTATTTGGGTGTTTTGCTTCTGCTACTTCTTCTCCTTCATCTCTTATCATTCTTCTCTGTTGCATTTTAACTATATTTTGCTTTTGTTTTTGTATTTTCACTGTATCTCAACTCTCATATTTATATGTGAAACTATATTGTATAAAGTAGACAGACAGACAGACAGACAGACAGACAGACAGACAGACGAATGATTCCTTTTGGTTGTTATAAACTAAAAATGAAAGCAACAACAATTTAGTAGTTTTAGCAGCAAAGTTTCGCGTATCTATTCGCCTAGTATTTAATGGTGGCAAAAATTAGGGTGTTTTTTATTTTTGTTTTGAAAATATTCTGGGATTTTCTTGTTCTTATTGTTGTTGTCAAATCAAATAGATATTTTATGCAACTATAACACAGCTACAACAATAACAACAACAACAACAACGACAACTATACAAAATATGCATTATAGAGACGCGTATCGATTTTATCTGCGCTTCTGTTAAATGCAGCAGCATAAAACGTAACGCACTTCTCTGCATTTTGTGTGTGTCGTCTATGAGTTTTCTAATTTCAAATTCTTTTGCTGAGCTACTAAGCTTTTTAATGTTTATGTGTGTGTGTGTGTATGTATGTATGTATGTATGATGGTTGCAGCGAATATAAAACGTCTGCTGGCGTACAATTACGAAAATCATATAAATACTTTGGCGAATTACTCAATGCAATCTCATTGTATGAGTTGTCGTATAAAACGCATATTTCGTTTAAATGCAGCTAGTGTTGTGTTGTTGGTTATAATACGTTTTTGTTTTTGTTTTTTTTTTTTTTGTGTATTTGAAGACACATTTATGGGTGTTTATTAAAGTGTTTTCGTGAAATTATGTTTGTTTGTCACTTAAATTATATTGTTATATAAATGAGGCTAGAATTTTGCTTTAATTTTTCCTCTATTTTAAAAGGAAAATTTTTAATTTAGCCAAGTTTTAAATATTATTTTAGAGACAAAGTTGAAATTTCTAAAAGAATTAAAATTTTTAAACAACTCTTTTTGTTGTAAGTTGTAAGCAATCATATATTCTCTTTTAGATGAATAAACTAAATCATTAAAAGGTTTTCGGTGGATTTTATTATTACATTGGAAAAATTCATTTCGAAATCTACGGTTGTGATCACAAAATCCCATTTAATAATTTGAGATCGAAATGGTGTTAACTTGCAGTCAATTAGATATCGATTTTAGTTAAGATTTGAACAAGTAGTGTTGAATTTGAATACATAATGGGCAGATTCACTATTGACACTGACACCTGAAACGTTTTAAAATCGTACATAGATATGTGTACGTTTTTTCTCTGATTGTAGCTATTAAAACTAGTGGCGATATATTCCTAAGACATATCTTATGTGAGTAAAGAATACAAATTTACATTATGACACTTTCCAAATTTGATGAATTTTTAATTTTTTCAAAAAATGGACCTGATGTCTACATAACTGTCGACCGCATTAAAATATAACTTATGATATATTTTTTAAATGACAAGACATTTTCGATAAATACTTCAATATATGGTACAACTTCTTTAATTAGAGTAAATTAAAAAAAGTAGATTATTGGCGTAGGATTTATTAATATGGCGTAATTGTAAGAATGACTTTTTTAAAATTTGTAACTCTGTATTATTTTTGAATGAAATATCATTCAAATTAAATTGAATCACATCAAAGTCGATTTAATTAATAATGAAATATTATTTTTCAAAATATGATAAATTCTTTCTCGGGTACACCGTATTATGTGGAGCAATCACCTCAATTTCACATTTAAATTTGTATCCCAAAAACTAGACTCAATTAAAATTTGTGTATTAAATTTCAATTTAAAATAACTCCTTTTCAAGATAGCACAAATTAATAAATCGAATTATCAATTTCACAAAAGTATTCGAAATATATATTTAAATCTTATATTTATCTTTAAATCTTAGATTTTATACTCTTTTTTATACTTCTTAACGGAAATTCCACAAATCATGAAGATGGTTAGAAAAGTATATATAGTTTTACAACCAGTTCCATATCACTTGAAAATTGCCTGTACTTGTTCTACTTTGGTGTTACGACCAATGATTTTCATTTGAAATTGTCACCTCCAGAACTAGTTCTGTGAAAGTGTTACTTAGCGAGTACAGATTCTATGGAAATGTTCTAGAACGATTTTTGTTCGAAATTGTCACATTCAGAACTAGTGCTATAAAAGGACTAGGGACCTGTTTTTTTATTGTTTTTTTTATTCCAACAGACTATTTCCTAAAAACCACTTTTAAATTCAATTTAATTTTTTATGCTCTCTTTTTTTAAAGTTTTCGAATTTGTGAAATTTTATTATACAAGTTTTTTAAACAGTTTTAGGAAGTCATTCGAGAACAAGTATTTTGTTCTCAGAAGTGATGTAGAAGTTATATAGCATAAGTTCTCAAGCAGTAAGTTCTCTATAACATTCCTAAAAACAAATTTAGAACCATAATTAAGTTCTACTACATTAGTGTCTGTTCTAAGGATATTATAAATGAATCTGAAGTGGTTCTGATATACTAGTTCATGAACAAATTATTTAAGAAAATGTGTATATTATTTGAAATATAAAATATATTTTCTTTTTGGGGGAAAAAAACAAGGAAACGTTTACATTTGTTTTGTTTTTATTTCAAAATTCAAAAGCATTCAAATGTTGATTCTAATTTTCAAAGCTTTACATCTTGTAAACCAAAATAATTAAAACATAATATTTTTTAGTTTAAAGCGAAAAAGTGTCATAAGTCTATATGGAGGTTGTGAGGAAAAAGCTCTTTCAAAAATGTCTAATATGTTCTAAATTTTTAATTTTAATTGAAATCAATTTTATTTATTATTTCAAGCAAAAATTAAAAAAAATAAAAAAAATTAAGATTTCGTAAAAAATTAAAAATTTCGAGCCCTAATAGCGAAAATATCGTAAGTGCAGAAAACAAAACTTTGCATCAAAAATGTGTGAAACATATTTCTTATGATAAAATTACTTTCGATATAAATCGGATATGACACATGATACGTCGATGAATTCTTGACTGATGATTTAAATGATCCTAAATTGTTGATTTTCATCAAACCCAGAATTTCGAAAATGTTGTCGTCTACGATATTTATCGATTTGTTGTAGTTAGATTTTATTGCTGTTGATAAGTTTTAAAATACTTAACATCCAATTTTTTTATTTCAATCCTCATTTGTTATATTTAAATAAATTCGATCGAATCTTCAAGTTCAAATCATTACCTAATATTGATAACAATATCATCAAGTTTATGAAGGTTATTATAACCTTCAACACAGGTGTAAAGGGTATATATAAGTTTATCATTTTGTTTGTAATTTTCACAAAGCAAAAAAGTTGATTTTTTCGGGATCGGTGTGTCGGTTGAATAGCTTTTATGAAACCCACTGATAACTAACATATACATTATATTTATCAGACGATCGGAAATCACTTCGAGAATTTTGCTATTGAAATTAAGCAAGATCGATTCATAAATAGTTTAGATATGCTCAGAAGCCGGTTTAAGGACTTAGATTTTGCAAAGAAGCCTCAGACATTTGTATTTTTTTTTTTCAATTTATGTTCTGAAAAAATTAAATAAATCGGTTCAATAATAACTGAGATATCGGGAAAAATTCACTTTTGATTTGTTTTAAAACCTTGTTTAAGCTACAGATATTAATTCTTATACAAATCGGTCATAAATATTTTTATAAATTTAATATCTTTCACCATTGTCAGACAGTAAGATGGCGATTTCTATTTCATTTTTTTTCTATTTTATAAACCAATTTAAGAAACCGATATCATAAATTGTATCACATTGACAATTTGAGGATTTTGAATTGAATTCTCTTGCCTTAGTGTAGAGTATTATTATAATGACTATGATTTAAAACTTTAATAAATTTGTTGACTTAGTTCTCTTCTTCGTATTATAAATATTTGCAACAAAGTACATTTTTATATCGTAAATGCAGTCGTAAATCGGACGTATTTTATACGAAAGTTTTGCTATTTTCCACTTGAAATTTATTATGACATTCAGTTTGAGCCAATAATATTCATAAAAGATAGAAAAACAAAATGCCACAACTACGACTACTACTATGACGAAAATGAATGAACATGTTGAAATGAATCAACACACACAACCAAACCAAACCAACAACTATTGCTTAACTAATTTTCTATATTTTTATTTTTTTAGTTTTATAGTATTTCATTTTATTTTTATTGTTTTTTTTTTTTGTTTAGTAGACATTTGGAATTGTTGTTTGTGGTGTTACAACAAAGTTGCACATTATAAAGGATTTTCTTTTATTTTTATGCGATTGTAAAATATTCCAACAAAAATACTCCTTCCCCATGCACATACAGTCAATTGTGGAGTCAACCAAAATACGCACACATTTATTTAAAATATTTTTGTTTTTGCAAATCAAAAGGATAAATACTCACTCACACATACTCATAAACATTAAAACTTGCAAAATGTTTTTAATATTATAAACATTTCATTTCTTGTAACAAATAAATTTTTTTTTGTTTTTTATAGTTTTCCTATAAAGTTTTCGTTTTTTTTGTTGTTTTGTTTTCTTGCCACTCGTGCAACATTTTACTACCGGAATGTTACATATTTTATTTTATCAAATTTCTAATAGAGAATGAGATCGAGAGTAAGAGGAAATGACTATGAAGGGTAATAGAGAAAGCGTAAGTGTGCGTGTGTGTGTGTGTTAGAGTAAGTGTTTGGGGGCTCAAAACAAAATTGTAACATTTTTGCAACAGTTTTGTTTGTTGCAACAATTCAACTACTCGTATGCATTTATATGTATTTTTGAAGAAACTCTTTTCCTTTTTCATATAGAAAAGGAGCCCATTTTTATGTGTAAGTGCATTTCTTTATTTATTTATTTTTTAGTTAGTTTGAGTTCTCTTATTGTTGGTCATAAAACATAAAATGTTGCTATTGAGTGTGCAATGACCACCCTGAAGTAACAATAAATGTTGCACGTAACAACACCAAACAAATGGAATAAAATAAAATGAAAATGCACTACCATTCACATATATATGTACATACATATACACTTATACACTTCCACTTAATACATTTTCCCTGTACAACAAGGCAATAGTCCTCACTATGTCTTACTTACTCACTTATTGTACAATAGAGTCAGTCAGCCCAGTGAAAAACTACAAAATTACAATAATAACAACAACAACAATAATAATAACAATAACGCGGCAAGAAAATATAAGAAATTTAACTAAAGGTTGGTTATAAAAATTAAATGGAATTAAAAAAAAAGCAAATAAAAAAATAAATAAATAAATAAATGAAAAACTTTACAAAAACAGTTATGTCCTGCATGATCGCCATTTCATGCTACTTGGAGCTTATGTAAAGAAATAATAAATACTGAATATTATAAACTATCATTTTTCTTTAAAACATTCCACTGTGTCCCTTACGATCTTAAATTTGAAAACAATTGAAAATACTCAATTTTATTTCTTTAATTAATTTTATTTAATTTATTTCAAAATGGAGAATACTTTTGGAATCAATACTTTTGATCAAAAAGAGCTTCAAAATCAATTATGTAACAATTATAGTCATTTAGAAAAATATAGAACATTTTGAAATACTTTTAGTATATAAATGTTTCTTTTTCTGATTATTAAATTTACATTAAAATTTCGAAATAATATTTATCATTTACAAAATATCGAAAATATCTCAACGAATGCCTTAAATGAATTAAATGAAATTAAAACTTTTTTAAAAATTATCTAAAGAGATTAAAAGAAATTTGTATAAAATGTTTTATTTAATAATGTTGGTAACTTTTTGTAAAGGTCAAATGTCAAATTGAATGAAAATAAAACATGAAGATTTAAATTTGTATTCAAATTGACTCTTTTGATAATTTAGAGTTCAAGATGTCATACGTTAAATATAGGAATTTTGGAAGCATTTTTTAAAGTAATTTCAATTGATTTTCATAAAATGATATTTACTGTGAAATATGCATTGATTTTCATAAAATGATATTTACTGTGAAATATGCATTAAAATGAATTGAGAGATTAAAATGAGTTATTGCTTTAAAAACTATTACATTTGAGTAAAAAAAAAAAGACTAATAATAATTTCTGTATTATTTATAATTTGTTGTTGCACAAAAAAAATCAATAAAAATTGATTTATCATCATATACAACAATTTTTTAATTAAAATTACGATTAAAAGATTATTAAAAGATTATTTGTATCAAAATAACAAAAAAAAAAAAAAAAGTTTTTGCACCTAAAAAAAAAGTATTATTTTTATGAAAGGTATCAATCGTTGCCTCTAAGTCAAATAAACATTTAGTCCTTTTGTAATAGCGTTTTGAAATTTCTACCAGGGAGCAGAGATTCACAATTTGTTTCCTTTAGAATACTTAAAAAGTTGAAATTCGCCTTAAGAAAAACTTAACACACACCATATAGTTCAGACATTACCTCTTATGATTACCATTTGTTTTCTTTGATCATTTCATTGAAAGCTGATTCTTTTGTGGATACATATTTGTATATATGCTAGCTATACTGGTTATGTCGTAATATTCGTTCAGGAAATTTATAAATTATTACGACTCTCTAGATACGTCATCCATCCATCCGTCTGTGAGTAAAATTATTAACTAAATTTGTATTGGAGTTTAATTATTTTATTTATTAATATAATTAATTTTCTAATTGATATAAATTTATATTTTAAATAAATTGACAGTTGTTACAAAAAATTAAAAAAATTAAATTTTTTTTCTATAAAAATATAGAAACAGAATAAATTTGACTAGTTTTTTTCAAGTTTTTTTTTTTTTTTTTAAGAAAAAGAAGAAATAATAAAATCAATTATTGTAGTTATTAATTTGATCATTTTGATGATTTGAGCAAAGTCAATTAAAAATTAATTAATATTACAAATTTCGTATATGAAGTAGATTTTTAATTTTTTATGTGTAAGAAATCGAACATCACATTTTTGGTGCGATTTTTATTAAAAAAATTTCACTGTAAAATCTTTTTTTTTTTTTTAATCAGGGCTTAAAAATAATAATTGTTGGAAAATGTTTCACTAAATACAATTATGTTTTTATATATATTTTTAACACAAAATAAAATTTTGTTCTAAATACTTAATAATGATCTTTTTCATTATTAAAATTATTCAAATAAAACTTACACAGAAAAAATTATTACCGTCTTTTTTACAATTAACTCAATTGTTTAATTTTGCATCAAAATCTAATGAATATGTTCAAGAAAAAATAAAATAAAAAATAAATTTTG
>MINK01173205.1:0-10782 GCA_001735545.1 Phormia regina
TACGAATGTGGTCGTCAAGGAGAAATGTTGCATTTTGATCGTGAAGGAGCTGGTGAAGTTAAGAAACAAGATAAAAACTTTGTACCAGATGAATCATCCACAACGGGAGGCAAACCAACAGAAGTAACTACAAAGAAACCTCTAGTAGTAACAACTACAGCAAAACCTACTGCAGTTACAACTACAATAAAACCTGTCGTAACAACTACATCGAAACCAGTAGGAGTAACAACAATAAAGCCAGGTAAAGAGTTAATTGTAAAATATTAAAGCTAGAAATCCATCTCTTAGTGGAATTCCTGTTTACAAATTTAGTATCGATTTAACCTAAAATACCTACTCTAGTTTCTCTTATCATGCTTTCGATAATATTAAATGAATTTTTTGTTCACTCAAATTAATTCTTGTCAATATTTTCTAACAAACTAAAAATCAAAAATAATTATGAAAATTCATATAATTTTCATGCTATTAATGCTCCGATTTTTAATATCTTTGGCTGATGACGATGAAGATATATTTACGGATTATTGTAAACCAGGTTTGTGTAAATATTTTGGAGGTGATGGCATGCATACTGGATGTCGTGATGGTATACCACATAATGGAGTAAGTTAATTCAAATACAATTTTTTATACTTTACTTAATCTAATTGAATTGTTTGTCTGTTTTCTTAGAAATTTCAAATTCCACCTTGTTCTGAAAATGCTGAACTGATACCATTATCTGATTCAGATAAACAAGATATTTTAGATTTTCATAATAATCAAAGAAATTATGTTGCCTGTGGTGGACTTTACAAGAAATTTGGCATTAAACCAGGATGTCGTCATGCTGTAATGACTTGGGATAAAGAATTAGAAAAAACTGCTTTCCTTCATACTTCCTATTGTACCTTTGCTCATGACAAATGTCGCAATACAGTTAAATATCCTATTGCAGGACAAAATTTAGGAATAATGACTTACAACGGAAAACATCATAGTGCTACTTCTTATATCAATGTTATTACATATCTGTGGTATACCGAATATAGGGTAACTAAAATGGATATGATAGATAGTTATTATCATCAAACAGAAGTGTAAGTGCGTTAATTCTTTCTTGAAGATATGTTAGTGTTTTCTATTATATTTTAATATTATTTGCCAGAATGGTAGGACATTTTCTGACCTCTTTAAATGAACGCAACAATCGTGTGGGTTGCACTTGTGCGAAATTTTTTTGGAACGAAAAGAAAAAGAATGCTGTTATGCTATCGTGTAATTATCCTACAACCAATATCGGCAAAAGTACTATATATAATAGTTGTAAAGTACCTGCCTCAAAATGTACTACGGGTACAGATCCGAAATATAAATTTCTTTGCTCGTCGAAAGAAGAATATGATGTTTCGGGTAAATTACAATTTATTCCTTACGATGGTGATGGTAGTGAAGTTTTCAATTGCGGTCGCCAAGCAGAGATGTTACATTACGATCGTGAAGGAGCTGGTGAAGTTAAAAAGCAAGATAAAAGTTTTGTACCAGATGAAACATCTACTGGAGACAAGCCTACACAATATACTACCAAAAAACCAGTAACAAAAACTACACTAAAACCAGTGGGTGTACCAACTAGTAAACCAGTTACTACTACTACAAAGAAACCATCTGGAGGAACTGATGCTGGAAATCCAGCTGCAGGTGGAATTCCTGATTATTCAGAAGAGGATTATGATGCTGATACTGATGATGGTTCTAGTGTGACTAGACAAGAACAAATTTATCGCAACTATAGTATAATGTTAATCAATTTATTTACATTTTTAATAAAATTTGTGTTATTTTGTTAAAGATTTTCTTAAAATAAAACCAAACAATTAAAAACGGGGTTTTTGAATTGTTTAATTTAAATTCCAGGAAAAAATGTAGTAGTTCTATAACTAGTTCCAGAATACATGAAAATGGTCTATTTTTGTTTTACTTTTCCCTGATGACTAATGAATTTTGTTTGAAATTGTCACCTTTTGTTTGAAATTGTCACTTCTGTAGAAGTGTTAGCTACACAAATAAATAAAAAAAAAATTAAAAAATTCGCAGTTTTAATTAAAAAATTAATTAAATTTACACCAGTAAACAAATTTATAGTGTTAATAAGCGTTTGATAATATCAATTAAAATAAATTTTAATTAAAATCAATAATAACAATTAATTGTTTATAATCAGTACCTAGAACTAGTTCTTTTACCAATAACTTTTATTCAAAGCGTTAGAGAACGGTTTCCGGGCCTATTTATATTTTTGGTTCTAACGAACTATTTCCTAAAGCCCACTTTTAAATTCAATTTAATTTTTTAAATATTTCTTTTTTATTTAATTTTTGGAATTTGTAAAATTTTTTATACAAGTTTTCTAAACAGTTGTAGGAAGTTATTCGAGAACCAGTTATTTATTCTCAGAAGTAATGTAGAAGTTATACAGAATTAGTTCTCTAAAACGAATTTTAAACCACAAATAGGTTCTACTCCACTGGTGTTAGAATTGGTTGTGATAACAATAATTCTAAAGATGTTATATATGAATTTGATGTAGTGCTGATTACATCAGTTCTAGAACTAATGATATTGGAACATGTTCCTGGATGCAAAATTTCGAAATTTATATTTTCTTTTACCTTTAATTCGAATTATGCATAACCATCCAATTATAATAGTATAAAATTATAATATAATAATAATTATAATAGTATAAAATTACAATTGAATTATTATAATAGCATAAAATTATAATTGAATTTTAAAAATAGTATAAAATTATAATAGCTTAATTATAATAGTATAAAATTTTACTAAAATCAAATTCAAAAATTTACATATTGTTTTTTTATTTTTCATTTTCATTTCTCTCCCTCTGTTAATCTTTTTGAGTAGATATGACTACAAATACAATTGGTATAGAAATCAAAATTGCGTTCTAAAAATCTATTACGTACACACATACTCACATACATGAATCTGTAATGCATTCATTAAATACAATCATTGTTTTTATGTGTCATTGCGCAATTTATGGGAAATGTATTTATAATTATACAGTGAAACCTTTAAAACTATGTTAACTATATTATGATTATATTATATGAGTTATTTAGGAAAATTTATGACAACATTATCCAAAGTTATAATAGTTATATTTGTAATATACAATTATATGAAATAATGGACCGATTTTAATAGGGATCGTTCTTAATCCAATGAAATATCATGTAAAAATTTTATTGATCTGCCTCGAAAATTGCAACTTTACTCAGAGCTAATTTTAAGGCTTTAAAATACATTCAACTTTTTTTTTTGGAAAAGAAAAATATTTAAAAGTGTGGAAACTAAGTTTAATAATGGATTGATCACAATAATTTTAATAGATCTGGTCTTTAGTTCTAAATTTATTAAGTTACTTTAAAAATTGCAATGTATTGTTTTATTACCATGTTTTCGAGGACAGACATCATTAAATCAACACAAAAATTCATTCTAAACCGATACATTTAAATGGTTATTAGATCGAAATTATTGGGCGTTACAAATATATGTACAATAGAGTGTCCCGAAAATAGCTTTTTTCGAGATTTCAATGTAGGAACACCCCTCAAACGATGCAAAAAAATTAGCTGAATATGGGAAAAATATTAACAAAAAATTTTAAAATTGGAGTTCAGTTACCTACCAGCGATTTTAAAATTATGGGTCCCATACATTTTGGTAAAAAAAGTTTAAATTTTTTAATCGAAATGGGTATCAAAAAATTCGTAATTTTGTGCTGGTTATGAAAAAAATATTAAAAAAAAAATCCAATGGGATTTTCGTTCGTTTAAATAATTTTTCATTTAAATAATTTTGATGAACAATTAAAAAAAAAAAAATAAATTTTATCAACAGTCCTTACTATAATGCAATTTTTAAAAATTTTATCCTTAAAAAGAACAAAATTATAAAATTCTTATCTAATTTTTTTAAGAAAAATATCGAAATTTTGTTTTTGCCTGATATACTAAAATGACGATTTATGGACCAACATTTTGGCGAAAATTTTTTAAAATATTTTTACTATAATTGGCTTAAAATTACGAAATTTTTGGATTCCCATTTCAAGACTAAACTCAATACACTCTTTTAAACGAAATGTTCTAGACCCGTGACACTTAATCGCTAGTAGGGAACTAAAGATCAATTTTAATTTTTTTTCTCATATTTAGCTACAAAATTTTTGTCTACGGTACACTCTAATGAACCAATAGCACCAGTGAATCTGTATATATAAAAGAGTACCGTAACTGACTGACTGATTCATCATCCCACAGCCCAAGCTACAGCGACGAAATTTGGAACGTAGGTAGTTGAATAGCTATCGTTATTCAATTTAAAAAAAATTGGACAGGTGTCTGGTACCTTTTTGAAAATCAGCCATTTTAGGGAGAAAACGTGTAATAACTGTATTTTGGTACTTTTTTGGCACCATATGTATCTTTGAAACCAATGAACATACAGATATAATTTATATCGTATTCATAACTTATCAAAAAATGAGAAATATAAATTCGATACTTGTTGGCATTTCAAAAGTTTAAGGGGTAAAAATCATACCTATATTTGGTACTTTTTTCATAAAATATTTTTTTTATATTTATTGAAATATTTATATGAGGATTTTAATATGGGATACAAATACAATTTAGAAATTTATTGGAAAGCAATTTTTGATACATCGATGGGTGAAAAAAAGTACCAAAAAGGGGGTAAAGGCGGGATATTACATTTTGTTCAAACTTAATAATGAATTTTCAATTACATAAAACATACAAACATGAAATTAAGGAAATGTAGCTCTGTGGATGTGGATAATATCATGATATTTGAGATATGTAATCCTTAGTTAATGAGAATTCATAAGTAAGGACTTTTTAGTACTTTTTGTTATTTGAATGATACCTTTTGAATTTTCTAAAATTATGAAACTAGAAACATGAAATTAGGGTTATGTGGTCCTAAGTGAATAAGAATCCATAACAGGGGACTTTGTAGTACTTTTTTGTTCTTCTAATGGTATTTTTTGAATTTAGTAAAATATTTAACCTAAAAACATGAAATAAAATATATGTATATGGGAAAGAATTTACAAGAGCGGTCTTTATGGTACATTTTTGTTCTTTTAATGGTACTTTTTGATTTTTTATAATTATGAATCTATATTAGGATATGTAGTCCTAAAGGAGATTTTATGATACCTTTTTGTTTTGATGGTACTTTTTTTTTAATTTTCTATAATTTTTAATTTAGAGACATGGTCCTAAGTTATAGAAAATTCATTAGGTTACATTGTGGTACTTTTTCGTTCATATGATGGTTTATTATATTTTTAAAGAATTTCGAAGTCAGTGATTAGAATAATTTTAGCATATAGATTTGTATATAATTGCTTTAGTATTCTGCTAAAAAACAAGTTATAACTCTAATCTCACAAACTTAGTGTATGATGTTTTCTATTTATTTTTCCATTAGATGTTTTATATTCACTTTCTATATGTAGGTAGGAAGGTAGATATAGATATTAATAGGTTTATATGTATGTATGTAACTAATTGCAACAAATAAAATAGCAACAACAATAAAATACATAGTATGTAATGACTAAATTTCCGCCATGATCATGCAAACAATAAAAAAATTGTCTTATTTTATTAATATATAAAAAAAACACGGCAAATTTCAAAGTCATTTTAAAAAAAGATGACATCAATAATGTGGCAACAACTAAAATCATATGAATGGCGTCATTTTTAAAATATATTTATAAGTAAAATGTAAATTTTAAAACAAATACGAATATGTTAACAGTTTAATGTGAACTGGTAATATCGTAACATTTTCAATATTTTATCATATTTTTTTCTTAGAAATCAATAGGAAATACTAGAGAAAAAAGTAATGAGAAAAAAAAAATGAATGATAAATATTGTTTTTAATATCCGGGATTCTTAGTTATTATATTGAAATTCCATAACTGTACTTTATAAAGCCTTGATTTGTATGGGGATAAAAAAAGTTGCAAATTTAAGATTAAAGATTGATATGTTTTAAACTAAATCCCAAAATATTTCGATTCAATTATTTAATTTATGTGAGATAGGCCATTTTTAAAATACCTCCAAAAATATAGTTTTCGATCGATATTATACACAGTTTTTAACTTTTTGCCAAAAAAATTGCAACATTTGAAGAAAAACGACAGCTAATACTTATTGAGGAAAAATAATTTAAAATATGTTTTTATTCTCCCGTAATTAAAATTGTAGTAAAATTTGCAATATTTTATTTAAGTTTAAATATTTTAGAAATTTTTCATCGTAAATTATAGTTTAGCTCATCATTAGAAAGCTCCCATTAAGTACTATTGATATATGCATTCATTTATTCCTTTAGTTGCCCAAATAATATTTTGGGATTTCCGGTGTATAATTAGTTAAGTTATTTTTTATACCAAATAAATGGGCTTAAATGTATTAAATCCAGAGGAGTAAATTGAAGAAGTCAAAAATTTTCCGGATTACATATTTTCTAAAGTTGTTTTACATAAAGGTAAGAATATTTCATTAGTTACATTTGGAACACTAAAACGGATTATAATATTGACTATTTTCAGTCTGGGACATCTGCGAGGAGCAGATCTTGAGATGAAACTACTCCAAGCAAGAGTGGAACCATAATTGTGTTTACATGAGGTGCAGTCAGTTTCGGGAAACACCTATGGTACGGACAGAGAATATGCGAAAGAGAACTGTTGGAAGGTTATGGTTTGTATTTTAATTGAATCATAAATCATGTATGTATGATTTCTTTGTAATATTTCTAATAAAATTAAAAAAATCCAACTAATTCTTTTTGTTTTAACTAACGGCTTCAGTAATATTTTAAAATCAATGAGTTACTAAACAACTTTCAGTTCTTCTAATGGCATCTAGGTAATGATATGAGGTAAGTAGTTGCCTCTAATGTCATCACCGTGTTAAAATAATGGGTTATTCAGCTAATGTGTAAGTAATGTAAAGCCATTATATTAGCTTCTTAACTCATTACTTGGCAACCAAAGTTTTTGCTGGGACCTTTTCGATATAACTGCTAGATGCACAGAAGAAATATTTCCTATTATTTTTTAATAAAATTTTTAACTAAATTTGTATTTGAGTTTAATTATGTTATTTATTAATATAATTAATTTTCTAATTGTTATAAATTTATATTTTAAATAAATTGACAGTTCTTACAAAAAATATAAAGAAAAATTAATTTTTTTTCTATAAAAGTGTAGAAATAAAATAAATTTGTCTAGTTTTTCAACAATCTTCAGCTGATTACGTTTTTTTAAGAAATAGCGATAATAATAAAATCAATTATTGTAGTTAGTAATATTATCATTTTGATGATTAGAGAAAAATCAATTAAAAATTAATTAATATTACAAATTTCGTAATTGAAGTCGATTTTTACTTTTTTCTGATTTGAACTGTATATAACAAGAAACTAGGATTTGTCAAATCGACTTTCGAATAATCGAACAATCGACTTTTTGTCGGAAAAAGTCAAAAAGTCAATAATAGTTGGAAAAATTCGAAAATTAGTCGAAAAAATTTGAAAAGTCGGAAAAAGTCGAAAATAGTCGAAAAAATGTAATTTAAATAACTTGTACAAATTTACATTCAATTCGTAAAATTAATTTAAGTATATTATATATATATTATTATATAAACATAAAATTTAATGAACTAATAAAAAAAATCGGGTATTCATTTTTCTTTTTTCAATTCGGAAAAATTCTGAAAAAGTCGAAAATAGTCAGAAAAATCGAAAAGTCGATAATAGTTAGAAAAAGTCGAAAAGACGACTATTTAAAAATTAAAAAAAGTCGTCAAATCGAAAAGTCAACTTTTTGTTCAAACTAGGGACTGTTATTTTTAAAATTTAGAACAAAAAAAGCAGTTATAACGAAATATCGTACAAATCATTTATATACACCATTGTGATTATTATATGCTGGACGTTCTTATAGTACTATGCTTTTTAAATTTTTGATTTTTATTTTTTCGAGCAAAAATAAAAGTTATTTTCAGACTTTTATAATCTTTAATAGTATTAATCATTCCACAAATTGAACACCTGTAGCTAGAGCAGGCGCGGATCCAACTCAAGCTCTTGAGGGAGGAAAATAGAATGATTTTCACCACCATTTCCCTAAATTTTATGATTAAGTACAAATTTTTCATTAAGAGTCTTCATTTTGGGGAGGGAAACTTTCCTTTTTCCCTCCCCGTAGATCCGCGTCTGAGCTAGAGCGATGAAATATAAAACTTAGGTGGGTTTTCCTTCATATAGATCCATTAAAACGAGATGCATTTTTTGGATTTATATAAAAGGAAAATTACAAAATAACTTTATTATCAGGCTCGAAAATAAAAATACGACTAAGTTGAGTTACTTTCCGGACTTTTATGATAAAAGATATAACTTATTACGGTCCCTGGTTCAAAAACTATAAAACCCTACAAGAAAGAAAAAAACAAAAAAAAAGAAGGAACAGGGGAAAATCATTTTCTTTATAACAGCATATTAAGTTCAATGTATTTTTATTGCGAACTAAGAGTAGTAAATCATATATTAATTTTAAAGACGTTTTAGGCAAACATTAAGCAATCTACCAACTTCTGCAAACACTGATAAGAACAACCAGACAACACTTCCACACAGGATCGTAGAATGAAGAAACCCAGTGCGGTGAAACATTTTGGACAACTAGTCAAAGCAAAAGCAACGTATCATGAGTGTTCTTTTTGAACATATCATATTTGTAAACGACCACCTGTTTTTTTTTTGGTTTATTATGCAAAGAAAAATAAATAACACGGGTATGTCGAAAAAAGTCATCGTAGTAACAACCAAACACCACACGTGATTTCTGACGATAACGGAACTCATACCACCCTTTCATCAAGACGGGTTGAAAACAGCTGATTTTCCACCGATACGATGAAATTTTTGTTCACTGGGTTTAGGCTTCCAGAAATTATTTTCAAAAACTTTCGTTTTGAAGAAACTGCCATTTTGTTTCTCAACACACCGCGGACTATCGGTTCTGGTGACCATAAACTAAGAAGCAACATACTATGATTGTATATTGTATCGGTTTGTCTTTTTTACGATATAATACATTATTATGCTTCAATTTTATCATGATTTATCATTTAACTATCTCATCTTATCATAATAACTTACACATAATTATATCATTTAATAAATTCCATTTTATCATATATATAACTTCTTTTTCTTTTATTCAATTTTAATAATATAATAATCCCAATTTTATATATTTATATCTATATCATTTTTGTTCACATCTTTCAATCAACATATATTATCCAATTTTATCATATAATACTGAACCTCAATTTCATCATATATATAAATCACATTTTCATATTTATATTCCTTAAGTACGCACGTTGGTCTTCTCTATGTTCACACCTGACTTGGATTAATAAACTAACAAACTACCTGGCCTTATATCGAGGACTTCATGGTTGGGAAATTAACAAAAAATTTTAAATAATTACACGGAATAGGCATTCTTAGAATTACTTTTTAATTGTGATCTATTGTTTGGATTTTTCATATAAATAAGATTTCATAACAAATGTTTATATATACCTTATAATTCAGCGAACCAATATTCTTTTTTTAGTGTGTAATCATTGAATGATAAAACGGTAAATCATAAACGTTGCTAATCATTGAAAATAGGTAAATTATTCAAATCAAAAGAGAAACGGCTTTGTAGAATCACTGAATAGTTTGTGGTGATCATGGTGTGACATGTTTTTTTTCTGCATCAGTAGAGTTTGATTTTCAATTGTTTTTTTCCAATGTAATGAGTTCTTTCATAAGAAAAATTAATAACAAAATAGAAATCTTTAAACGATTCTTTTGCCATATAAGGAGTTGTACATTGGTATCTATACTTATTATAGTGCATGAAATTATCAGCCCTGCTTATCAACTTAACTTCCTATTTTTAAGTATCAATTTATCTGCAAAATTTCCAAAACATAAATATAAACAATTAATATTGTATTAAGTACACATATATCTTATTTATACATATTTGGTCTAGACATTTGCCTCTCTCTTACATTTCTACCTATCTTATTATTTTATTTTTTTTTTTTTCGATGAATATTATTTCAATGTTTTAATACAGACAGACACACTTATGTAACAATTATGTATAAAAAATTCTAAAATAAATAAATCTAATAAACATACATTAAATATACAAGGTAATGCTTCATTTTTACGCTTTTCTTTTTTTCAAAAAATTCAAATATTGATTGAGTCCTGGAATAATTTAAATATGAAATTTATCTAGTTTTTTTGTGGTACGAAAACGTTATTAGCATTAAGAAATAAATCTAAATATTATATTACATTTTTTAATTAAATTAATTCAGATTTACATAGAATTCTCTATAGAATTTCTATTTGATTTCTTTTATTATATTTATATTTGGGTATTTCCTGTCTATCACTTAATAAAAACTATTTGTTGTAATCAATATTTACTAGTTGCTTTATTACAAAATATATTCTTCGACAATTAAAATTATTGAAATATACATTGTCGTGAATTTTTACGCTTTTATATAAACAATCGAACAAACCGTGTATTCGTATAAATGTATAAAAGTTATTTAA
>MINK01173205.1:11281-25647 GCA_001735545.1 Phormia regina
TTTATAAATTACGAAAAAAAAAAAAAAAAAAAAAAAAAGTGGAATATTTTGTTCAAATTAATTTCAATTGCATGTGCTCGTGTAGTTTAATAAATATTTACCAAGAAAATGTAGTTGTTAAATAGAAAAAAAAATATATAATTTACCCTTCACGTGAACAACAATAAGTATAAAAAAAAATATTATTTACTTGATGATAAATATTTATTTTTAATAAATACCTATTTAACAAATTAATTTTAAAACTGACTTTTTTCGAAAAAAATAATTTAAATAAAAATTCATAATAATTAAATTAATTAGAATTTTTATTAAAAATACTTTTCAGTTGTATTAACTTAATAGGAAAAGTGTTATTTTGTTAATAAGATTCTATATAGTTTTTAAAAAATTTCTTAGTCTTTTAATAATGAACACTATTAATTAACTACAGATTTTTAATTTTTCGCCATTATTTTGAAAAAAATATTGACCTTTAAAATATATAAAATAATAATAATAATCTTTAGGTTAATATAAATATTATTTTTATAATTTACTAACAAATATTATACACAACTATATAAACTATATAATATATGATTAGAAAATATGACATTTCGAATAGTATAAAGTGGAAGAAACAAAAAAAAAACTCAAACAAAGAATCATTCTATCAGTTACTTTTAAAAATTAAAAAAAAAATAATAAAAAAAAACATGTCTGTTTAATGAATACAATTATAAAGCCCCTTTAGTCCCCGAAAGCTAAACAAAAGATGAAGAAAAAAAAACAGCACACAACACAGAACACAGAAAAAAACCGCACTTTACTCATACATTCATTATTGATGATGACGCACAGTGCTTTGTTTCCATATAACGTATAGGCAAAAATATAGAAATCATTGTAATTTAGAATCTATAGCAGATATTTTTGTATCAGAAAGTACAACAAAACGTCGTCAGAGCTAATGCATTTTTGTTAATACATATCAGCTATGTATCATATAGATAAAATTTTATTACAATACAGCTATACAGCCTCCTCCCCCCTTTCCTATCTGCTCTATTTAATATTTGCAATGAAAATTAATTATTTATAAAATATTTAAGACATTCAGTAAATCACTTTTTCAAATATGAGCAAATGATTTTCTTCATATTGGGACCTACCTCTCCTGCTGATCCTATCCATCTTATTTTTATAAATGCAATATGTTAAGAAATAACACAAAATTTGATAGCTTTCACTAAAATAGATCTTTAGATATGCTTTTTATGGGGGGTATTATTTTCCCAGGTCCTACTCATTAGATATGCAAGCCGTCGACTTCTAAGAATTTTTTATTTCATGCTCCAATGACCTCTTTATCGGTTCTCATCGGGTTAAAAGTGAATTAATAACACAAAGCTACAAATTTGAAAAAAAAAAAAAAATAAATCTGCGGCAATTGATTTCTAAGTCAATTTGGATAAACGGTTTTCATAAGTATTAAGCGATTTGTAAAGTTAGGAAGGTTGCACTATAAAGTCAATTAAAAAAAAAAAAAACTGGTTAGAGGCCTAATACTTATAAAAACCGTATATCTGAATTACCAGAGAAACCCCGTGCCGCAGAATTAGTGTTTCCCTGTTTAATTAATTATTGATTTCATCAATCACTTCTGTTTCTACTACTTCAAATTTTTTGGAGACGAAAATTTAGTCGCCGCCGAAATTTTACCATGGCTTGCTGTGTGAACCACAACAATGTATTTTTAAATTTAAACAGTGTTGCCATATTTTGTTTTTCAAAAACTTATTTCATTTTATACTTATTTTAAAAATCTTATTTTTGAAAGAAAAAACTTATATTGATAATTAAATAACAAATAACGGTAGAATACTCAATAAAAACCCTGCGGAAAATTTGTGCCAATTGAGTACAAGTTGAATACCAATTGACACCTAGCTCGTCTCCAAGGTTCCAATTGAGAACCACTTGACACAAACACACTCATTATTTAACAACTGAAAGTCATTTTATAACATAGTTGCTTAATGCTCAATTAGCTTCTAACGCGAAATAGCAATCTGTAGCTGAGTAGTTAACAACATACGTTAGATGAGCACTTTGGGGTCACGCCATCGACATTAAGGAGAAATTATAAAATAAAATTAAAAAACATAAATTTAATAAAATTAATATAATAACAAATGTTAAAAAAGTACCGAATTTTTATCAAACTTTTATTATATTAAATGACACTGAACCTGTCCTCTAGGACAAGTACTGTGACCTGTCCCAAAGGGCTAATTAGCCACCTCCAATTACAACCCCATGTAAAAGTGACAGGTTCTTCTCATATAAAGTTCCGGAACTGGAACCTGTAACTTGTCCTGAGAACCTGTCACGTGACTAGTTTTAAACCGATTCTCTTTACTTTAGGGAATATTTGCATTGATACTTTATATGAATAATTTTACATATTATTTTTCCTAAAAGAAAGCCAAATAAAATATTGGGAATTATATGTTATTTTTTTATACTGAAAACTACATTATTGAAGGAACTATTATTATTTGGTAAAAAATTACAAAAATTACTTTTGGTTTTAGTTTTATCACGCAACCCACGACAAAATTTTATAACATGTTCTAAGATCTGATAAATTTTTCCTTTCTCTTGAAAATATAATTATAAATGAAATGCTACATTTTTAATTTTAGTTTAGATTTTTGCCTATGGATGAAAACACTGTGCGACGCCTTCACTTTGAACTAATAGATATGCAGAGATGGAAAGTGATGCCAGGTTATTTAGTTTGAAAGAAGCGTTTTTTCGTTTTATTTTTTTGGGGTTACTTATAAATTATAATATTAAAATAAAAATACCATCTGTAAATAAACGCCCTTTTTTTAAAGTATTCTGAAGTGTTTTGCTTAAGATGAATAAGGGAATAGTGGCCCACTATTTAAATAGTGGGCCACTATACATTCAAGTCTATATTTTTTATTATTTTTAGTTTCGTCATTTTCTAAATTTTTAACTTGGCAGAACTTGGGGCAAAGCTCTCCCCACAAACCCTATCCAAATATTGAAAATGTTAAAATAATTTTTAATTTATTTCAAATTAAATTATTTATTGTTAAATTCTCAAACGGCAAATCTGTGACAAACATTAAATTATTTTAATTATATAAATCCATATGGTCATCTCTTTAACGATGGATTGAAGATTCAAAGAAACAAGTAAATTTTTGAAATATGTTTTCCGGTATTAAGATTTTAATAATTTTAGTGCAAAAAAGTATATACCAACTTTGTAGGACCACCTGCTACAACACTAACACCAAGGTCTTTCTCATTAACCTTCAAGTCCAAACCGGCAAAATGGGGAAATGGGGAAATGGTACACTCAAAACAAATGTTACAGAATAGTCTAAATAGCACAAAAAATGGATATGTATGACCAGAAGAAAAGGTACTTTCCATTTAAAACAAATTTTCTAAACGATATATCTAAAAAGCTTCAAATTTTTGTCATCTAAAAACGGTTATAGAGGAAATAAATTTAAGGCGAGTAGATCCAAGGGGATTAGTAGGGCACTGCGAACTGTGGCTCCTAGAAATTTGGCCCCAAAACACACAAAAAAAATGGTCTCAATTATTGGGCAATTTTCCATAATGAATCATTTATCCAAGGTTTTTGTAAATATAACCTCAAAAAATACAATATAACCCCAAAATTTTAAATGAAAAATTAACTTAATTATTGGGACAAATTTTCATAACGAAGAGTTACCCAAAACAAAAATTAAATATTTTCTTCATTTAAAAAAAAAAAAATACTTATAAAAATGTTATTTATGTCGAATATTGAGTTGTTACTAACATTTTTATGGGATTTACGCACGTTAAAGTGATTTTCGGATGAGGGGTTCATATGGGTCAACTATGGACCGATCTTTACGAAATTTAGCTTACAGATTTATGTTTATATAAAACTAATTTGTGTTGAATTTCATTAAAATGTTTAAGGTATTTGTGAGCATTAAAACTCTATTCCAAGAGAACATTTGTATGTCAGGGGAAATAATACAAATGTTCTTGTGGACCTTGAACAAAAAAAAACATATATACCCAATTTCATCAAATTATCTTTAAAATTGCGAGTGGACTTTGCGCACAAGCTTTACATGGACAGGTAGTCAACCAACCAAACCAGTATGGATAAGCGGACATGGTTAAATCGACTCAGAGAGTAATTCTGAGTCGAGCAATATATTTTAAGGTGGGGGTAGGGTATAAAAATATAAACTTGCAGTTGTTCTCTATGTTTTATTTTAAAACTATAAAAAATATATAATTAAAAAATTGCAATAATTAAAAGAAAAAATCACCAGAATCATAATTTTAAATTTTTACATCTGGCAAAGTAGCCTTTAAACGAATGTGAATGTTTTCAATGCCTTTGTACATTACTGCCGCAGTGGAGCAACAAAACAAAGCTTTTTTTTATAGCAACTACAATAACAAAAGCGAAAATTTTAAATTCTAAACAATTAGTCAAACGTTTGCATTTCAAGGTTTTCCAGTTTTTTTTCTATATTATTTGTTTCGTACAAGTATTTACAATTTAAACTTTGAACATTTGAAATATTGAAAGTTTTGTCGGTGATTCGTATATTTAAAAAAATTATATATATATACTAACCATATGAATACATACATATACAAATGTATTTTATTAAATATATGTATGTATTAGTGTATCTGTGTTAGAATTAACAAGTCTTAGACGTAAAATACAACAACAACTTATAAAATGAACAAAGCCCTCACTTTGTGTTATTTTGTGGATTTTACTCGTTTGTATAATTCATTAAGAGAGAAGAGTAAATAAGTAAGTAAAACTAAATAGACATATTGACATTACACCAAATATATTTCTGACATTTTGACACTTTGATTTTGTTTGATGATATATACATACATACAAACATATATACATATGTTAGTATGTAAGACAAAACAGAATAGAAACTAAATCATATTAGAAGTCATCTTCCTTCATTTATACCCCACAGAAATGTGTTTATTTTTAAATTAATTTATTAAATATTTACAAAATTTAAAACCGTTAAAATGACCTAAATTACTACTGCCAATGGACATATAAAATGGATTTTTATTTATATATACAAATGTATGTCATCTATAGTTAAAGTCAGTTAAGTAAGACACTCAGTCAGTAGAGAAATTGTTAGTTAGTGTGTGAAAATTACCCACAAAAATCTTTATGCGCGGCATTTCTTGAATTATTCATTACTTATACGCATACAAACACATGTACATACACACACACTAGCACAATAAAATAAGCACATTAAATAAACTACGCAATACTGGCCCAGTGCCATCGTTATAATATGTATCTTGACATAAAATCATAAAATAAAACTGTAAAGTAACAAATGTCAACTTAGTAGAGAAAGGGGGAGAGTACGAGACAGAGAGAGATACAGCCAGAGAAAAAAACAAGAAAGTTAGTTTTTAGAACAACTTTTAAATGCATGACATTAGTAACTGGTAGGTGCAAGCTTCAATAAATTAAAATTAATATTTAATTTTAATAGCTCCATGTTAAATTCTTTCTAAAATCGTTGAAGAAGAGCTAAAGTTTGATGGTTAGTTATTAATAAAAAAAATCATTGTTTCCCATATAATTTGTCAAAAGAATTTTTCGATCGACATCGTGGGACAGGCCGTTAAGCTAAAGTTAAAAGAGTGAAACCAGAACCTCCCATTAAACATCATAGCACATAGAGTAGAAATAATTAAACTTGTGGTAGCTTAATTTAAAATATTAAAATAATTCTGATTAAATATTTCATTTACATATGACGGCCCACTTTTCATATTCCTCCAAAATGTGGGTTTCGTTTAACAAAGCTCAGTGGGTCTTAAATTTAGGGATGTCAATTTTATAGCACAATTGTGGTGGCTGAGCTCACACGTATTCTTACCCTCTTTTATTTAATCGATGCTTAGAGTACGAAGAGTACTAAATGCACTGTAAAAAATTATGGAAATTAATTGTTTGGTAATCAATTTCTTTAATACTAATGTTTTAAAATAAAGTGGGGAGAATGATACTTATATTTTTTTACTTCAAATTTAATAAATTTAAGTGCAAGGAAAGCTCGAGCTAAAGTGTATAAAAAAATTTAAGTTGTATTGAAGAATGAATAACCCTGTATAACGTAGCTGTTATATTTATTAAATTCATCTTTTCTTTAAGTGCATTTTTTCACTCTCACAAATACAATTATATTTTGAATGATTAACATCCCTACACTAAATGCAAATTACTAAGTTTGGATCTCTGAAACCAGTGAAGCGATTAAGATGATACTTGGAATATCGACATGATGAGGGGTTAGGCTTTCGGGATATTATTAGCAGTTGTACGTAACTGGAGTACAAACGGCGCTATTTTGGGCTAAAATTAACCACCTTGAGGGTGAAAAATATATCGGGGCTTATAACTTTTGCAAAAAATGAACCGATTTTATTTGTATTTGTACATTTTTGAATTGTTGAGTCAGCTCTATGGTTGAAGTTAACTTCAAAAATTAAATTTCATGTTTTTGACCTGGACTTTTTTCGATTTTATCTAATAATTTTTTAAATAAAATCTCAAAAAAAAAAGTTTTAAATACCTTGAAACTCTATATGATTTTCTTAATTAAGCTAAAGAAAAAATGAAAAAATCTCAATTTCATAACAAAAAAGAAATTTTCAAAAATTATTTTTTTGCCAAAACGTTACTTTATTTATTATTTTTTTTTATTTTATTGACAAAGTTTAATATTATTTGGCATTTTCTGAAAGACTGAACCTCAAGAAAACGAGCAAGTGTAAATTTAAAAAGTTCTGAACGATCAACCTACATACAGCAGTGGTGGATAAAAAGTTCAACTTTTTAAATTTGTAAAAAAAAAATTGATTGTTGATTTTGATACTTCTGTCAATTAATCCTCCGTCAAGCACATGTATCTGGCCAGATATTTTACGAATTTAACTGTGATTTAAATATATTTCTAATTTGGCTAGGGGTATGAGTCTCCAGGTACCCTCTACAAATATTGTTAGGTATTGTTCAACAACATTCACATCATTACTTTATAACTACTAAATTTAATGGAAATGAACTTTGTAACAACTATTTTTTTTTTTTTAATTAAACTCAAAAATAAAATTTTGTCTTGTTTTATTTCTCATTATTTATTTTTTTTGCACGGGTAGGTGGATTAGCATGTGCTAAGAATCACTAATACAGCATATTTTTCATATAAATGTACTGAAATACATAGTGTATCTGGGTAGATACATGCGCTACGTACGTGTCTATCGAAGCATGTGCATGGCGGAGGGTTAAATTAGAAAGTTCAATATATTTTTAAAGGTTTTGCAAAAAATCAGCACAGCCTCCCCTTAAATTTAGTCACACGAGGTAATATTCCAAAAATATCCATATTTTCAATAATAAAGATTTTGAACTTTAAAAAAAATATATTTAAACGATATATATTTCTTTGATCTTTACATTTATCAATTTATCATTAAATATTTTATAACATCTGTAAAAATTATTTTAATAATTATAAGCGTTAAGAAAATATTTAGGTTCCAATTTATGAAATGTAAATGTAATTTGCATTTGTTTTTTAAATTTTAAAATAATAAAATTTGTTCTAGATATTTTTAAAGAAGATAAAATTTCCTTTTCTTTGATTTGCCTAGGAGAATAAAAAATGTATAAATATTTAAAATCGGTTCGTAATTGTTATAAACCTCAATATCTTTTCTACCCTCAAGGTGATTTACTTTGGCCCACTGTAGCGCCTTCCGTGCTCTAGTTACACACTCCAGACAACAACATGCCAAACGCATAATTCCTAGTCTATCGATGTTCCAAGTTTCATCTAAATCGGTTTAGTGATTTCAAAGATCTATTCGTATTACTATTTATTTTACTTTTGGCCCCACTGTGCAATCTCACAGTTTTTTTTCCTTTATTTTATAGATATTTTGTTTTTTAACAATAACAATTTTTAGATTGTAATCTGAGTCGATCTAACTACGTCCGTTCGCCTTTCTGTCTGTTGAAATCATGATAGATCTCGAACGGGACAATGTAGGAGAACGAAAATTGGCTCAAATATGTATTTTATGAAAGATTTGCTTGGTATTAAAAATAGGCAAAATATGTTCATAAACCAAATAGTTATGGTCTAAATACTAGAAACACTGGGTGTCCATAGTAGTTTCATTTCACACTTATTAAACAATAGCATTTACGGCAATGAAAGTTTGTACAAATAATTTGAGGGTCAATGTGAAGTTGGGTACCAAAAATGGGTGTGGTCCGTCCACTTTCCATATAAGGTGAAACGTCAAAAACCAGCGTAAACTCGGAAACTAAAAATGGATATATTAAATAAATAAATTTAAGAAAAAATTCATTAGTCATAATAACAGATTTAACAGCCAGTAAATTTAAATTCTCTTATTCACAAGGACACGACATAAAAGGATACACACATGCTTGGAAAATTATTTTTCATATAACATCCACAGCTAATGAGTGTGCTTTTAAGTAATTAAATTTTTGAAATTAGACACTAATGAAGTTAACAAAAACGCCTTTACAAAAAAATAAATAAAGTGACCCATCCCTGTTAATGATACTTTGGCGTAGTTTACATTTTACCTTAATACATTTGAAAATTAGAATCTTAAAGTTACAAACATATAACTCGAGTCTGTTTATATTACTTCTATACAAATTTACACACATACATAAGTATGTATGTACGTAGATTTAACACCATCACACTACTGGGACTGGTAATACAACTAATACTAGTACCACGCCTTAAATCTTAACGATACGTTATCTTTTTTTTCGGTTTCAAACAGATTTAACGTTTCAAAGAAATACAACAACAAGAAAATTGAAATAAAACTGGGATTGTGTCAGCAGGCCACAAACAAGTAAGAACAAACGAACAATAAAGCAAACATCCATAAAAACTCTTAAACAAGTTTGATTTTATTTGATTTGGAAGAACTACTTACTAACACACACGTATTCCTGACAGTTAAACACATACATACAAATACGTACATACTTATGTATATGTATTAATAGAGTAGCCAGATATTTTTAATAAAAATTTTGTAAAATGTTTTAAAAAAAGTTTTTATTATGTTAAATTATTTTATAACTTAAAGAACATTATGCTCAAATATCCGACTTTTTAGTAAATTTGTCTGAGCAATTATTGAATCAGAAATCAATGGGTAAGTAAAAAAATTTAATTTTGACATAGTTAATACATATGGGGTGGTCTAATTTTATCATCTCTTTCAATTATATTCTGAAAGTGTTAATCTACTCCCTGATTCCTGTTAAAAGTTTCAAAGAGTTTTCTACAATAATTATGCTCTCCATCACACAGTGGTCCTAAAACGGACTTATTTTCATTGTGATCTAGCTCAAGAAAGGATAATGTCAGTATAAAAATTTTGATAAGAGGTGTCTAAGAATGAAGTAAATGTTCATTTAAGTTGTTAATATCGGCCACCCTGCAAAAAGTCTAAAAAACCGTTTTGACCAATATCTCGGATTATATCGGCCAATAATACGGTTGTTGAGAGACCGATTTGGTTGATTGAAAAACCAAAATTTTAGAATAATATTTGTGACCGTTCAACACAAGAACCAACTCTGTGTCTTATAGTAGAGCTTCAAAGAATCGTAAAATGTATTTTGACTGATATCTCAGTTACTAATGGATCGACTGACTTTATTACTTTCGAAACAAATCTAAAAAAAACTTTTTGTGAAAATATGAAGCTACAGAGGCTACAAAAAGTTAAAATGTTGTTTTCAATACATTCTAATACAAAATTGCAAAATCCCTAGAGTAAAGTGAACCGGTTTAAAAACAGTCATATGACAGGTTCTCAGGTTCTAGTGACCGGTTCCAGTTTGGAAATAATTCTATAACTTTAGAACTGCTAGATGTATTTTAATGAAATTTCGCATGTACAAAGCTGAATGGTATGACAATTGATTTGAAGGAGGACAGGTTCGTAGATAGTCTGGGGGACGAAGGGTGGATCTCCAAAGAACATTTTTAAAAAATCGCCAAAATTTCATTTATGATAGAATTGAAAACAATTTTACACACAAATAGTCCTTATAATTTTCTCCAAAACTGTGCTTACATGTATGGGTTATCTCTTTTACTTTTAGAAACATTTGGAACAAAGTAAAATTTGGACCCATTTTTTCTTAGTTTTTAACTTGGCGGGGGCAATTTGTCCTTAAATTCCTTCTAAAATCTTTAGATTCTATACTAAATTCTAAACAATTTTTGTGCAAGATCATATACCTATCTATGTGATTTAGATAAAAAGTTATATTATTCTGAATTAGAAAATTAAAAAAAAATATATAATTTTTGTAATTGTTTTCAAAAAGGTGATAACATTTTTTCACTTTAAAATCCATTACATTCTTCTGGACCATAAATTTTTTCATGTTTCTAAAAGAATGCTTAATATAAATGCATGTAAAACAAATCCAAGTTCTGGCAGATCTAGCCTCCCCGCTAGATCTGCCAGAACTTGGTTAATTTTAATTTTTATGCTTTTTAGTTTTTTGTGGAGCACAAAAATTTCAAAGCTGATATTAAAATGAAAATACCTTACAAAGTTACCTTTATATGTTGGCTAAGCACACAAATAATTTTGAGTACGCCACGCCTCTTATAACGACAGGGTGTGCATTTTACTGAAAAAAGTCAATTTTTGAAGTAAGTTTTCCCCGAACAGGAATTTTGGTTATTAAGGAGTAAAAAAAATGGGAATGTATTTATGCTCTTTATTTAAGAACCATTTTTTTTTTTATATATAACTAAAATTTCGGAACTATAGCTTTATTAATATAGATTTTATATAAATTCAAATATTATTTAATTTTTTAAAAAATAACACTAAATACAAAAAAAAATTTAGTTTTTTATTAATTTAAGAAAAAATTAGTTTGAATACTTTGTTATTTATATATTATTATTTCTCAAGTAATAACCTTTCCAACGATAACAAATAGTTGCATAAGTACTTTACACAATCGTTTAAAAACTAACTGAAATTTTACATCCTTCAGCACATTTTCCTTCATTTCTATGGTAAATGTGTGGGGCAACATTCTTTATATATAAGTTTACACGCATATTTTTAGAGAATTATAAGGACTACTTGTGTACAAAGTTTTTTTTTTCAATCAAATCATAAATGAAATTTTGGCGATTTTTTAAACAAATTTTCATATCCGAGATGAACCAACAAACACGCTACGAACCTGTTCTCCACCAAATCAATTGCCATACACTTTAGGATTGTTCATGTGAAATTTCATTCAAATACATTTAGCAGTTCTAAAGTTACAGAATTATTTCCAAAAAAATTCCTTTTGGGAACCACTGTGCATCATTAAAATTTTATCTAACAATCTGGTAAAGTAAAACTCTTTAAAAAAACCTCTCTCTCCATTTTCCCTTCATCATATTGTTAGTTAAAGCTTAATGTTCCGACGGATAGATAGACGGACATAATACTTTTTTATAAAAAAAATAAAAAAAAAAATATGGGACACAAACAACTTTTACCTAAAACTGTTATTCTTCTTTAACATCGTCATCATCGTCTTTTCATCATTATCAATAACATCTAAACGGGTAAATGTATTAGTTTATATCTATATATATATATGTGTGTGTATATCTGTATGTTTCTTTGGTTATTAGAGTTAACACACATTCTAAAAAGCTAAAAATCCAGTAAAACGTTAGCGATGTCAGAAAGAAGTTTGTTGGAGAAAAAATAAAAAAGAACCTGAAAATAGAATAACCAGCTGCAACTAGTTTTGTAAATAATATTTGATACGTATTAAAGTCACAAGAAAAAGAGGCAATATTCAAGAATTCTACTCGTGCTACAAGTAACTTGAACTGGTGCTTACGCATCATGTATGCGTGTCAGTGTTGGGTATATATTTGTATGTATGTTGTTTCATCCATATCTCTATGCTTCTTAAAGTGCGTGAGTGCCAAGATTACAAAGTTTCTTTTTTTTTTTGTTTTTGTTTTTGTCGGTCTATTTTAATTTTACGTGAGTTTGTATCCGCTTAGAGGTTATACCCTATAACGAGTAAGTTTTACAGACAATTTTTATTTCAGTTGATATTTTTTTCTTAAATTGTATGGAGAATTTTTTTATAAAAACAGGTACATTGTTTTTAAGGAAAAATAGTATTTTGTAGAAAAAAAATGGTATTCTTCATTTTTGGAAAATAGATACATAAAATATTCGTATTTTGCTAAGATTTTAAATAAAAGAATAAAGTGTTATATATCTTTAGAAAGCTTAGCAAAATACGCATATTTTGATGGTAGGTTCATATAAATCCCTCTCATATAAATTCATATAGAAACATTTGTATATGAAGGGAATTAACGTTTGAAAAATTCTAACAAAATTCAAACAATTCAAAAATCTTAAAATTTTTGATTTGTTAGTTTAACTGCTAGAGGATTATATGGTGTTATTTTGGTCCTACCTCTTAAAACATATATGTCTAAAAATTCTAATATAATTTATTTTTGTGAACAATTTTAAAATTTTAGTCTTATTTGGATCGGGTCCAAAACTTTCAGTAAATTCGCCACGCATTGTTCCTTGGGCAGAAATATGAAAAAAATCAAAACCCCCCATCCAAAAAAAAGGACTTATTTTCATTGTGATCTAGCTAACGAAAGAATAACGTCAGTATCCAAATTTTGAGATAAGGTGTCTTATAATGAAGTAAATTTTCAGTTAAGCTGTTAACATCGATCGATTTTGAAGCCACCCTTCAAAAAGTCTAAAAAAGCGTTTTGATCAACATCTCGGATAATATCGGCCAATAATACGATTGTTTAGAGACCGATTAGTTTGATTGAAAACCCAAAATTTTAGAATAATATATGTTAAATTAAAAAATCTTTGGCTTATATTAGAGCCTCAAAGGATCGTAAAATTCATATTGGCTGATATCTCAGTTACAACTGACATTATTACTTTAGAAACAAATCTAAAAAAATGTCTGTGAACATATGAAGATACAGAGGCAACCTAAAAAAGTTGTTATTTTCCAATACATACTCATAGAAACAGTAATTATATGACAACAGCATAAAATATACAGAATTTTCTGTAAAATGACATAGTCGCTAGCTTGTATCTCTGGGTGTATTTCGTGATATTTCAATGATTTATAACAGATTTTGTTTATAGTTGGTGGAAAAATTATCTATTTACCGTTCGACTCAGAATCCAACCGTCTGGCTGGTTAGCTGTCTGTCCATGTAAACCGTGAGAACAAAGTGAACAGATATATCTGTGTGTTCGACTCGGAATCACTTTCTGAGTTGATTTAACGATTTCCGTCCTGTCTTAGTAAACAAATCACAAATCACAATTTTGGAGATATTTTGATGAAATTTGTCACAAATTATTTCGACACAAGTATGAAACCTATTAAAATTAGTTAGGGTCGGTCTATTATCTTTATGCAAAATTTCAAACGACCATGCAAAATACCTTTTTCGAAAATCACTTTAAAGTGCGTAAATTCCATACAAATGTCAGTATAATTTTATATTTGACACAAATGATTTTTATTGAAATAGAAATTACAGTGCTAAATATAAGGTTCGGTCCATAATTTTAATAGTTCTCAGATAAACCTACTCTCGGCAATCACCGTTATGCGCATAAATTCATATAAATGTTAGTACTCGCAGATTAAAAATATGGTTCAGGTGACCATTAACTAATAGCAACATACAATATTAGAGCCTCAAAGGATTGTAATATATGATTCCTGCTTACAATAAATATATTTCTACGTAATATTTATTATTAGCCATTATTATCCCATTATCCCAGTTACATTATTGGTTATAAATAATTACCGAAAGATGGAAAAATAAACAGATGATATATATTTTTTAATATATAATTTTTGTAGTTTTAATAAAAAGATTGATAAAAAATAATATTTCCAAAAATCTGATCTCTATTAACTGGTTACATATCAGGTTAAAAGTAAGTGTAGATTAGCATCTACTTTCATGTAATGCAGAAATATATTGTTGTTATTGAAAAGTAACTGCATCCGTAACTACATGCCATTACCAAGTTATTGCTGGGATAATACTTATAAATGAAAAATGATTTATCAAAAAAAAAAAAAAAATATTTGAATTACAGAGAAAAAAATAAAA